>JAWQRJ010000820.1:0-18214 GCA_033557515.1 Diorygopyx duplodentatus | reverse complement strand
TAATATATTTAGTTTAGTTTTGCATTTCATTTTTATTGACAACAATGATTCTTTAGGCATCCTAAACGTTATTTTTTTGTTTTGCACAACCTTTGTCAAATTTTTGTTAATTATACGATGCCAGTATTGATGTTTTAAAAAATACAATTTCCGTGGAATTAATTAATAAAACCATAACTTTATGAACGAAAAACTCTAAAAATCGTACCAAAGGTGTGTAACAATTGAATTCAATTGTTTTCTCCTTTTTCAAATTTTTCGCATTTAAAAATTGTACAACCCAGCCTTGGGTTGCACAATTTTTAAATTATTTGCACCAAGCACAAACAAGAGTCACGTGACCTCCAGATGTCATTCTAATATAAATTTTAAACTTCCACCCACCATTAACATTCAAAACGTAAGTGATATTTTTGTCCGCGCATACCCTTCTTGTTTATCCATTTCTCTCTACCGCGTATATTGAGTTGCCTACGTTGATCATTCTAATACAAATTTAAATTTTCCGACACTGTTCAAATGTTAAAATTTATCGCCAATTTCCTTGGCCACATGATGATTACATCACTCAGAGAAAAACACAAAATGACGTCACTGAGGTAAAGTTAGCTAACATTTGTACTAAGATTACGCGGAGGTCAACTCGTTTGAGCCTAGCGATAAGACATAGTGATCAGAAGTCAAGGTGTCATAGTACCCCGTTAGCTATACTATACCCTTCTACTATACCCTTCCATAGCACATTTCGTCACGTTAGCCAAGTTACGAAGAGAAATACAAAAATAAGCACAGTGATTTAGTGATCGCAGCTGGTGCACTGGTATAAGTGCATCGTGGTAGTAAAGACAAACTGTGGATATATGTACAATAGACTGTTCATCGAATACAATACTTATAAAATTCGCATCATTGATCTGTTCAAGATCCCATCGATGGCGTAATCCGATAAAAGTTTCTCCGCCAGCAACTTTATGGATGAGAGCACGAAGACATTTCGTCCTGACCAGGACGTTCGGGACAGCTTGCCCCGGCAAATCCTATAACTGAGTTTCGCCTCTCAAAGTGATATTTTTGCAATTGCCCTGGGAATCCACTAGAAACCTCCCGCGTATATTGTCGTCTAAATAAGGCGAGGGCTCTTAGCAGATAAAGTATTTACGTTGAATAAACAAAAACATCCGGAGGAGGAATTACTTTTCTTCTTTCCTCGCGACGTAAAAAGAACAATGGCCAACACAAATATAAAAACAAACGGGGGTTTCATAGGGGAGAGCTTTCTTGGAAACTCCATTGTTGTTGTACTTGCGCAGTTAGGAGTTCTTTATATTAAGATTCAGTTGTGTTAAATGCAGTGTTGGTTAATGAGTAGAAATAAAAAACGAACGTCCATTAAAAATAGTGTGTTATTTAAGTAAAGTAGAGTAGGCACGTGCGTTGTTTTCATGGTTAATATGATGTAATGAATATTGTACACTGCTACTTAATTATATTTCATTACTTGACCTAATTATGTTTTATGGATTCTCGGTTATGAAGAATACACGTGACTGTAATTCATTCTTTCTCTTAAAATATTGCTAGGCTATTATAGAGTATTCTACAAAATTGATGGTGTTGTTGAAAGTTCGGTTTAAGTTGGCGAAAGGTAAGTGAAAAGAAGAAAACTTTAAAAATGGGGACCAAATATTAAGTTCAGCATTCCCTCAGTTGTCAAAAATCAGCAACAGTTTTCCCTAAGAAAAGTAACCGCTGCTTTACTACAATATTGCACTTTAAGTAATCTGACTGTTGCTTTTGCTGTAAATGGATGTTGTCCGTTACATATACGCCACAAGGATCCATCCGCGCGCACATCCATCTAAAACTTGGCTACGTACCATTAAATCTTTGCGCAAGTGTTCAACAGAGCACCATATCCATTTAACCACAATACATGTAGGCAAAGCAATATATCTCTTTGTTCGGCGTATACCCAGCGGGCTTTTTACTATATCTCGTGGAGAATTAATGACCAGCCCAAGTTACAAGTTCATTGTTACAGCGTTTCCATTCGACTAATACTACATCCACTGTGTAGGACGTGCAAAGTTGAATTTCAAAGCGGTGATATCTACAGTCAGTCTATACGAGGGAATAATGTGCAGTGGTTCTTTTTTCATCGCTGTTTTCCGAGTGCTTCGTGCGCCGAAACCATTAATTTTAACGATTAGGAAAAGGACGTCTGATATACTATATTTCGCTGCCGGGGTGAGAATAAGCACGAAACACGAGATTTTGCAAAGGTCGAAATGCCGATTATTTAGGACGACATGTCGACGTTACTTAGGAAAGGAAATTAAGGAAACTATACACGAGGTGGCCAAAGTTTGCAATCTAAATCTAAAGTTTGCAAGGTGGGAAACTTTGACCTAATTTGTTATCGAACTTACATGCGCATTTACGTATGTGAGTTTAGAGTTTGGTTTTGGGAAACTATTAAACATTCAGCGACCTATACAGTAACATATAACTTCATGAAAGTTGAATAACTACCGTTTAATCAAGAAACATGGCAATGTTACTGTACGATCATAATTCAAATGAAAATCTACGGTATTAGCATATCATTGATTTGTTATAATGTTGCAGAGAGTAGTTCTACTACGAATTGTAAGTTAATATCATTTCTTAATAACCGATAATTCCGTCAAAGAAAAAACGAAAGGATTAATCAAAAATGACCTATGGTTGGCTAAAAGGTTGCTACATCTATCACGCGACGCTTAATATTTTAATCTCTACATAAACCAAACTTATCTTTAACACATATCAGATTTCCTTTTTCTATCACGCCATACTTCATATAACGTTATTGTAGACTTTTGCAGGACCGTAACAGTTGTTGGAGCTATCACGACAAGAAAAACTCCTACATTAATCTTTGTTTCCTTTTATACGAACAGGAGAAAAACGAGTCTGCTATTTATATTACGCTTTCGGCTTTTATTACCTTGAGATGTTGTTTCGCTTTATGCTCACACAAAGGTAACGTATATAATCCCATTTATAAAAATATAAAAAAATATGTATATTTTTTATAAACTTAACAATTTTCCCCTACATACTCTTTCTGCAACTCAACACAGTATGTATTTCTTTAATTAGAATAACGTTTTAAAACTAGGGAAAATTTTAAGTTGTTACTCTGTACTCCTTTTGAGCACACGGTGAACTCAAAAGCAAATTGTGGGAAGCACAATATAGAGCTAATACTTGGCATAATGTACGAATATCTGGGAGGATACAATCTACATGTGATTCGACGCAGAAAATAGTATCTGCTTTTGCTGATGAGTTCGCGAAAATATTTACTAACACTGCTGCATATGATTCGGTAGACGTGGTCTCTAATCCTTCACTTGTTATAAAGGATATCATAGAGAATCATGTTTTATCTGTCTTGGGAAAACTAACGAATAAATTTACGATTCCCCATCGTTAATTTATTTCTTCTCATCGTAAATTTATGCGAAGTCTAAAATTGAAAAGGGTACGAATAACCACCATTTTCAAATGGTGTAAACTCTAAAAAGGTGTACCCTCTGATGTTTTTTATTCTTTACCGTTTACTAGTTTCGGCTTGTTGTAATCAACGGATCATTAACGTCAAAATATAATAGAAGTACATTTTTTAAAAACTAATTAAGTGATCATTATTTTACGGATTATTTTTAAATTTCTGAGTAGCAAAAGGAAAAAATTGAGATCAATATTATGTCTATATCGCAGATGTGATATAGTCGTATTTTCATATAAGATTATTTTCTATACTATGTCATATAAACTTTTCATTTGTTTCAGTATAAAAATGTTAATATGTATCAAGTGATACCAGATGTAACCAATACCAGATGCTAACTTCTGAACACTAGACAATTTTATTCCTGAGGACGCTAGAAACAGCGAAACAAGTTGAAAAAAAAACAAAATTGCACATTACTGATTAGCAAAATTATTTCTAACGACCCCAGCAATATTATTTATAAAACACTACTTACAACAATTGAAGACCATTAGCAACAGATAATAAGGAAATGTAGAGCCATAAGAAGGGAAACGTTTGAAAATGTCAAAACGAAACTCGAAAATCGATTGCATATTATTTACAAAATAGTGGGCACCTTTGATTACAAATGAAATAAAGCGTACCAAACTTAGAGCTCTAAGAAATTTCAACTTAATTAACAAAATCGAAAACAAATCGGTTGATTTAATTTTTTCTTTCGCAGGTGTAAAGAATTCCTCGAACCGCTGGTTTGACGTATCACAAAGGGTTTAAACCCGTATACATATATCGCTCGCAAGGTTATTATAAATTACTCGCGCTCAAGCATGAGCTTGGCGACTCGTTCGTATTTTATAAACCAAGCTCAAGTACGGATCGATGCTGCAGGTGGGAGAAATGCGGAGTAAACCCCAAGATAGGGTTCGACCTACCTTGAACATTGCTTGAACAACAGATATTCCCGTCCACAATATAACCAAACATTTATAAATCCACAAAACGTTGAAAGAATTTCAAGAGTTTTTACCCCATAATGAGCTTGTTGGGGATGGAATTCGGGAATGTGTACCTAGAAAAATTGATGAACTTATTCAATAATTAAATTAGCAAATCTGGGTGATGAAAAGGGAAAAAAAGTGTTCCATAATAGAAAAGGTTATTTGTCACTAATAATTTGATATGTATCATCCAATTATAATTAAAATGTACATATTCCACCAGAACTTATTTATTGTTTTATATTCAAGTGGGGAAATATTTGCGATTGTTGTTCGACGTTGTATCAAACCGTGAGAGTTGTACTTGACCCCAGTGGCATCAGAATATACATAGAAAGATAATGGGGGGAGATGCTATTCCTTATTTCTCACTGGATGATAATGGAGATGTTCAGCCAGTCCATACACTTTTAGTCACGAATACCTGCATATTAACTCAAAATGTTTCAAAATGTCAGAGCGGAATTTGGAAACCGTTATTTATATTTCTGTTTATTTGTTTAATATAATGGGCAGCATTTTGAACATTTGATTAAATAAAAACTGAAATAATTAAAAAATTATATAAAAATAGTTGTTTTATTTACAAGTTTCATTTTAAATAATAACATTTAAACCCATTCGAAAATGAAATGATCGATTTTAACATTTCCTGCACAGTACCTGTTGATCTCTTTAATTTGAGATATCACAAAATGGGGCTTTTGTTAGTTTTCTAGTTATTTGGACTGATAATTTTCAAAATCCCCACCCTTTTCCACCTTCATTAATATATAAATAAAGAAGGTGGAAAACCTACAATATAACTACGCCTAAAATGTGCTTAGCGTGTTGAATAATATAAATTTCAACGAGATTATATAGCGCATAAAATATGTGTAGCGCGGTGGCGTATATGTATACACATACATATTCATTTGTGACGCCATGTGGCCATAGCGACTACGCAAATAAGCTTTTGACTAAATATAGGGGAGAAGGCAAAAAGGAGGGAGCAAAATTTCCTAGATGTATTCTGTAGATATACCTTATCTTCGCATAAAAGAGACATTTACAACAAACCAAAATAATTGGTGAAAATTCTGATATTTGCGAAATAAAATAATAATTTTAAAATATAAAGTTTAATTAAATATGGTAACGTTTCCATATTACAAGTCTATAATATTTGGTTCAAGTCGCAAATAAAGAAAATTATGAGGAAAATAGCTGCGCTCGAGACCCTTTTTTTATTATGCAATAATTTTTAAGTCATACGCGTACACATAATTTTTGCGATGGTTTAGATACGACAGAAAAAGTGGTCAAAAGATACCCCTGTCATCAGTGTGTATCATCAAGTGCGTGGAAGGACTTATAAATTTATATATGTATATTATCTAATTGTACTCCATCATTCAGGGTCTCAGTAATTTCTTGTAATATATTAACAAGGTTGGAGACAGAGGAACACTTGGATAAGAAGCCGTGTTAGGATGGAGAAATATGGGGCCCAGTGAGACAGTACTTTGCAAAACATTAACTCGAATACTTTGGATGCAGAAGCATGTGTACGTCTAAGACATTGCTGACGATATTTCTTTTTAATGGATTAATAAATTTTTAATTAACATTTGGGCTGAGGTAAAAGCCCTTAGAAGATATATAAAATAGAAGAAATATTTAAATACAAAATGTTTAATAGATCTGGATCAAGATCTATAAGCTAAAATTACATTCAACTACACAAGTGTCCCGTAAGTGCTCGACAGTATGCAGGTTTATCTTTTTAAATTATCATTAATTAAAAAAATATTAACACCCAATATATTTTTATAAATGCTCCTTTGTCCACTCTTTGGAAATAACCATATTTTATATTTGAAACTTCGATGCAGCGTTGCAAAATTGTTTAAATTTTTATAAAAAAAATAGCCGCCAGGAGATTGCCTTAATAAGTTATAAGTTATTTTTTGGACTTTCTAATGTTGGATTGAACTTAAATGTTTTCCAATTTTCGTGTCTTATTAGTAAAAACTGTTTTCTACCCTCTTTTATACATCTTTAATGTTTTAATACATCGTTAATGTTATAGATCCCATAGATCATAACTTTAGCATTTTAAATTAAACATTCTATATTTTCACTATTGTATCAATTTTTAAATTCTCTTCAAAACATGTTATGTTTAAAATCAATACTTTTCTTTTTTAATGGTTAGTATTCTTAATCCTTTGCCCGTCCCGTGCAGTACATGGCGTATTTTCTATACACTTGTGCGTGGCATGTGATATACAGATATTGAGTTTTAAATACAATAAGTATTTGATAAACGTCTGAAAATTGTTCAGTTTTTCCATCTGAACGTTTTATATCTTATGACTTCCAACTCAGTGTGCACCAAATTTGACATATATCGAAATTTTATTTGGGGAAATTTTATTTACAATGGAACATATGTGAAATTAATAAAACATTTAATTAAAAATCTTTAAACAAAATTAAAGCATACGGCTACTTACAATTTGTGAGTTCAGAAAATGTACTCAGTTGAGGAATAAGACAATTTAAAATGTTTCTAACCAATTACGAACGAATAATAAAACGGACAATATTTCACGAGTACATATTTAACAATGAAAGGTCTTAACCATATTGCGAACAAGGATAAAGCAGCGTTACAACCACGTTGTTTGAAACAAAAAATTACTAAGTTTAATTTTTTTTAAACGTGTTGAAACAAAAAATTATTAAGTTTAATAATTTTATGTTGCTAAATTAAGGTTGAACGGAGCTCTTTTATACAATTCGTTATGGTTTACTGACTTGGCAGTATTGTCTGTTAACTCGGCAATCTGCTCGGCGTTTTTCCTATTAACGTTCACGTGTGCGGACATTTAACTTATATATAACCGCACAAATATAAATAAAGTAGCTTTTATTTCTCATTCAATGCATGACATAATATTATTTATGGTGATCACTATAACAGGTAGGCAAAATGGTTTTTCATGTCCTGTTCAGACTTGTTTAGATTTTTTATTTCTTCTTTGCGATTTTCCTTCCATACGATTTTGGTGTAACAATAATAACACCTTCTCCGAACGAGCTTTCCGTCTTCTCGTCTTTATGTATAGAACTTTTTAGCCATACCCGCAGAAGCATCGTAACAGCTTTTGACATTCGGCTAGCTGTTTCTTTCATTTGAATAAAATTTATTATAGATAACCCAACCATTTACTACAGCAATTTCTAAAGATTTCAACAAGATTTTTCGATACCATTTTACACTGTTTTACTTCGTTGGGAAGCCCTTTTCTACTAGATTTTACAGTTACACAATAATCTGTATTTTTGTTGTTCAGGTAAGCTGTAAAAGGTGCGCTACTGCACCATATGTCTTCAACCAAAATTCCGCCTTCATTTTCTTCAACTAAGGGTTCAGCTAAAGATATGACTACAGATGCAAAATGCTCCAGGCCTGGTAATAAGTTAGAAGCTCCTTGTCCATAGTAAGCTGATAAAATCCATATATAACCTCACACAGTTTGAATAACTTAATGCCGAATGCATGGGTTTTTCCTGGATTATATTGACGAAAGTGAGATTTCTTTATCCCGGAGTATAACTTTCGTGAATTTTTTTTTATAAAGAATTTTGTGAAATTAGAAATTTTATATAACATGTCGCCGGGAACCGTTACTTGATTGTCTGCGACATGCCAGTTTTTGAAAATCAAAGTGAATCTGTTATAGCTCACTCCAATTTTGTGCAAACAAGTATGACAATGTTGCTTCCAGTTATCTTCTAGAGTTGGGTACCTAATAAGGCCTATTGCAAAAAGTAGGCCAAGAAATTATCTCATTTCTTCTTGTGTTACATAAGACCATCTTTGTACACGTGATGTAAGTCGAAAAGGGCATATTGCTAAATGCTGCTGAACATAGTTAATTGTTTCGATTACCATTAGTTTTATAATGTCCTTGTCAATAAACTGCCTATAAATAATTGGTTGCACGATGCTATTGGTTGGGGAAATACGTATTTTCAAACCAGAACTCGCTGTAAAATTAATTCTTGGTGATTCTTGGAAATTGCTTCGCTAGGTAGCCATATTTTATGGATGATGCACATTATCATCTACACATGACTCCGAAAAAGAAAATGAATTGTTTGAGTCGATTTATTCAATAGACGATACACATTAATGTTCACACCCATTGTCAGAATATTGGCCATCATAAAAAATGTGATCCTCGGAAATACTTTTTATATCGCTGATCGGTTATTTTCTTTTCCCGTAAAACATTGGGGAGTTCATATTAACAACTTATTATAGTGAGGTACTGACAAACACCACTTTTTAGAACTTATTTGTGTAAGGTAATAACAAACAATGCACTACTTTTGCAATTGTTTGTTGCGAATACAATACAAACAAGTGTGGGCGGCGGTAATTTTCACGTGTCCATTGTATATAATGAATAAAGCGCGCGGATAATCAATGTTTCTCGGTACGCTTTGTACATCATATGTGATGCACACTTCCTTGCATATCCTTGATACTTTACATGTACCCTTCACATGTAGCCTGATAAAGTACCCAACGGTATATGCGTGGGTATATACGTGGACGAGCAAATGGTTAAGTGTTCCCTGTCCCGCCCTACCCTCTCCAGATCTATAGATAGGTAGACACAAGAAGAATTCTGGCCAAAAGTGAAAACAGCTTATTTTAAAATTTACTCTTTATTAGTTCAAATCATCCCTACTGATACATCCTTTTATGTTTGATTTCCGGAAATAAAATTATGACAAATTTATATTGGTAATTGGTCAATCCACAATACTCAGGTTAGTGCAGATATCTTAATTTCTCTATCCTTAATTAGCAATTTATTTTACATCACGTTTAATTTCTCCGAACAGTCTTTGAGGTAACCTCAGTTGAATACACTCTCAATTCTCATGAATACACACTCCAGCATTCACCTATACAGCACACTGCAAAAAGGGAGGTATTGATTAACTTCTATACATGCCATAGATTGCGAAGCAAATTCAAGTCAATTCAAGCCGTACTGCTTAGCATTCCGTAGACGATGGAGTTTCGCTTGATACACTGAGCATTCGCGGGGTAGCTAATGGCATATTAAGGTGTTGCTGGTAGGCAATTATGGAACCGTAGCCGCATTTTGGGCAACCTTGCAATCTGAACATGGTCGACACGACTTAATAACACATTTGCATTCTGATTTACTGCGTCCAATTTTGGCACGATGAATGTGCCCACACATTCTGGCAACTACAATTGCTGGCCAATATCAGCAGCGCAACATATTTAATCTCAAAACATTTCTGGATAAAGACGAAAAAAGTTTTTTTGGTCAATTAGACGTGGACTTTAATGAGTGATTAAAGTTAACATGAAGGAGTTTTGATAGTTTTTGACACTATGAAACTGCACATAACCTGCGTAAAATATCCTGTAAATCTAGGAAAGAGTACATAAAATTTAAGTAAACAAACCATTTACTCCGCGTAAATTTTCAACGTCATGTTTCAACAATTCTCTGACAAAACTACCTCATATCACGCACAGCATAAAACGGCAACAGAACAGTCCGTTTCGCTTGATTACATTGATCCAATGAGAAGTAGAAATGAGTAATAAAATATGTTAATTCGTGTTGGCTTATTGCGATGTCGCAATGGTAAAAACTATATATTAAACACGCAATCAATTAATACGCTCTGAAAGATGCTATCTTATCAAATTGTGACGCCGAGTCGTAACGTTAATGCGTAAAAAACACGAGTGTTGCCGCAATTAAAGTATTTACTGACGATATGTAGTGATGATAGTTCCATGTCCTGTCGCAATTATTTAGATGAGAGGGAAAACGTAAATGGTGTTCCATCTATTAGATAAATCATTCTTTTTTTGTGTGGCCTAATATTGTTTCAGTTATGACTTTCCTCTCGTATCCAAGTAAAATTCAAAATTGAATTAAAAAATAGACGATACTTCAAAATCCAAAGTACTAAATTCAGAATTCCTTCATGTCAACTATACCTATAAACTATTTATTTACTGGATTTGAAACAGCAACTTTCTTGCTGAGTATACGGAACATGAAACGGTCTATGGCTTTTGTTTAACGCTATCCTCCAGGAAAAAAATCATGACAGTTGGGTTTATGGATTTCAATATATGACAACTAACTTAAAAAAAACAATAAAACTTATAAAAAATATTACAAATATATTTTATCTTTATTTTGAATGAATACCTTGCGGACTGTATTATCGATTATGTGTACATGAAAACCAAAACAAGATAATAACAGAAATAGGTACTCAGGGTTAGAATTGCAGCCGTTAAAATAAAGCTAAACGTATTCGGCCAAACCGGTTCGGGGATTTAACAAATCCAATTAAAACACTCCCTTAGCGCGGCAGACGCGAGTAACAAAATTGTTTCACCAGTGGAATTGGAATGGTAAATCGTCTGTAGCACTCAAAACATCTGGCACAGCCACCTCTGATGCATAGCAACGTTCTTAACCCTAATAGATGAGCAGCAATAAGTAGCAAAATGGGTACTTTATCAACTTAATTACCATTACCAACCAGTTGCACACGAACTAGTGGGTCTATCAATTTAACACAGGATGCGGTTATGTCTGTACGCTTCGGGATATACTGTGGTTACTCCTATAGCGTCATATTTTACAGGTGTGTTACGATATCTGTTTCGATATCGTATACAGATATAACGAAATTTAGTAGCCTGAGTTAATGTTGGCTGTACAGAGAGAGGGAAAGGACATATAGACAGCTGACCGAAACATACTGGACTTATGCAGGAGTCCTAGCATAAGCTGTCCTAGCACAGACTTTCACGTCATCATGATGATCGTCATTTGAAACAGATTCTAACCCCAACCATTGATGATAGATTATGTGTTTAAACATAATATTGCTTATGCAAAAATCTCCTCCCTACAGGAATTGTTCTGTCTTCTCGAAGGATGGAGATGTATTCATGGCACACTCGATGAGAATTCAATTTAATCAGGCAATGTTTGAGATTTTATTAACACTTTCTTCAATCAAAACGTCAATTGCACAGAACACGTGGGTATGTTAAAAGTAAGTTGAGTTTGTTTTTCAAGTAGGATTTGATATTTAGAAGCACAAATATTGAAAATGGTCAAATTATGAAATTTGAAAATAGTCAAAAGTTAATTTTTCTTTCTCGAGATATATTTAGCACCTGTAATTTTATCATTATGTTTTCGTATCACTGACGCTTAATATTCAAAGTATGTTAATTTTGATACAAATAAACTTTTGGGGAATAAAACGTGTACTGGTATTTTTGTTATTAACACCTTGTAGACCGATCTTTTCACTTGTAAGTTCTTTCGATTTTGTATTCGGTATGTATATAGCCGAATATATATAACTAGCAGCTAATCGCGATACGTTATACATCTAGGGACTTTAATGACACCGAAATCAATAATGGAATGACAACAAAATTATCCCACAAAAGGATTTAGGAAGAATGGAGCACGAGTTGCACAATGTTGACAATACAGATCCCAATAGATTAATACTATTCATCTTTGTTGTAAATGCCGATAAAATGATAAAAAATAGAGATCTGGAATATTCTTCAATATCTACTGAACGATTTAGAAATAAGTTTACTTGCATACTTTTCAGTGCACTGATTGTTTTTAACTTTACAAAGGCTTCTCTGAATAAGTATGGTTTTGCTTCATCTTATTCTTTATTGAATCCTCTTGTAATGGTGCGAATACACTTTACTCCCAGTTATCCCAACATATCTTAATGACAAACTGTAATACTCTTGTAGTTTTCGACCATGAAAGCAACAGTATATTGGCACATTTTTCATTTAAAGTCCTCGCCCCCCCAACTTAAAAATCTTAACAGGGAAGGAAGGCCGCGCGCCTTTTATAACTCCAGTTAAACCTGAGGCTAACCCCGCACTTAAACTTGATAACCGCACCTCCGCAGGATCTAGCTAAAAAGGTTGCCCTTGTAGGAGGTCTATGCAAACTGTTTCCGCAGAGTTCTGCTTTAACCACTTGGTCGCGTGACGCGCGGTCTCACCGCCACGTCAGGCGCACCTGAATACAACGTTTAGTGAACGCGCACGAGTTTACCCACCGTCGGGACCATGATCGAACGTGAATCAGTCAATTCAGTGAGATACGCGCGTGTAATGTCCGTTATGAAATTGTTTTACATCGGTAATCGCCTATGTAACGGAATACTGTAGGTACGTGATTGCAATCGGCAATAAAGGTCATTTCATGACATATTGCCATATCACCTGACCTAACTATCCGTTACTCATAAAGCTTAAAAGGATGAAAGATGAAAGCTACAGAGAATGAACTGTAATAAATGTGATGTAAGACCCCAACAATTGACCACTTAAAAACGACCCGTCTGAGTATACCCATACTAGTAAAACTGACCGAGAAACAAAAATACAATAATTACCATAATGCAAATTTTTGCATAAATTAAGGTCATTATGTCTTAAATGTGACACGCTACAATGCGACCTTTTCATGACCAGCAAGTTTAGTACCATTATTTTTGTTGACGTTATGATGGATCAGTTCATCCCAAATGCTTGAAAATTACGAAAGCTTACGAATGATGCAGTTTCGTTCTGTAAAATTTCAAATAAAGACGCATCTGAAATTATTGAGACCTATTATTACTATTATTTTTGGGAGTTTGGCAAATATAAACATTTTTATATTCACAACTTTTTTGCTACTCTTATACACAGTGCCCCAATGAATACAGTCCACCCCAAATACATTGCACGCAATTGTTTCCGCAGAAAGTGAAAGGGAAAGGGAGCATAAAATTAGCCCCATAAAAAATTAAATTGAAAGGTGGATCCCGTGATACTTTCAATGAAAGGTGTTTTCATTCTATACATGACCATGTTTTGTATTTTTTACCTTACGTTTTTACGCTCTAGAGAAAAAAGTTACCTCCTTTTTTCTGTGGTTATAAATAATGTGATAGATTGCTTTGAATTATTTTATTAAGTGTTGAAAATGGCCTCTGTTGGCCTCCATACAAAAGTAAAACTGATCTTCGAATCGCCTACGAACATTTCAGGAGTTACCAAACGACTTTCCTCAATCATTCTCTTAGGTAAATCGTCTAGAGATTCAGGTTTCGTGGCATACACCTTGCTTTTCAGATGTCTCCATAAGAAGAAATCCAATGGAGGAAGAACAGGTGACCTGGGAAGCCATTCCACGGAACCTCTTATGCCACTATCTTCCAGAAAATTCCTCATCAAAAAATTGACAAACTGGAGCATCGAAGTGTGGAGGTGCTTCATCTTGCTGAAATGCGAGTTCATTTTCTAAAAGATTGTTGTCTTGTCCCAGTAATGCAGTTATCATTGGGTTAACGGTGTTCTGTAGAAGTTCTAGGTAACTTTCTCCATTTAAATTTCCAGAAATAAAAAATGGCTCAACATTCATTTTCTGAGGATGCTGAGTATGCGTTTCTCGAAACAAATGAGGATTACTGTACCTCCAATACCGGAAGTTATATCTGTTTTTGAAACGCCACATTGGTCAACAGTTTTTCATACAGAAGAAAAGGGGAAGACGAATTTTATACTTAAAGATGTCCCCCTTGAAATGAAGGTTGACGTGTTTCGCCATTTCTACGAAAAACAATTGCGTACAAAGATATTTTGGGTGAGCTGTTTTCCTTTGGACTCCTGTATATAAAATTGTTTTATATAAAGGTTAATTAAAAGCAAAATCGACACGTTTTACAGCAAAAAACCGATCCACATGAATTGTAATGCTATTATCTCCGACAGAAATTTTGAAAGGGCCATCGATTGTAACCCATCCCGGCCTTAATGGCAAATAAAATATTCATGATGTCGCTATATAGGCATGTAATCACAATTAGCAACTCCAACAACACCAGGCAGGTAAAAACGGTATATTTTTTATTCCCGCTTAGAGGGGTATTAAATTTAAACATTTTCCAAATGCTAATTAATTTACTAATTGTGGTCAAAATAGATATATGCATATTTATAAAAATATATTAAAAAGCATATGAGATGAGATTAGATTTTGCGGGAAATAAAGAAAAAATATAGGGTTTTTAATCCTCACATATAACTAGCACGTAATAAGAAAATAAGAATGTGCAATAATGCTTGCAATGTCTTGAAATAAGGTTTTAATTTAATTTTTAAAAATTGAGACTAGCCCAAAAAGAAGGAATACACCATTAATTTAAAGATTTTTAAAAAAAGAACTTTAAAAATGTGATATAACAATTACCGGAAAATGCGTGATCCTAGATAGCAATCTAGTAGCGGTTTAAATTTTTGAGATAGTAGTTAGAAATCGAGGTTATATATCGAACGATAGGTTGTTAATTTGGCTTTAAACTGGTAAGAGAAGATAAATAGGTTACACCAGCACTCCGGGAAAAATGCAAACAAATCAATGTACATCAAATGTGCTATGTTTAAGTTATAACGCCTTTACATTGTAGCAAGTGATTAGATCAATGTCGTTAAAAGGATAATTGGAAGAACGTAATCATATTAAGTGGATTTCGCAGTCACGATGCTATCGACCGTTTTCTTATCATTAATTTTTACTGGTTTAATCATGAAACAGACAGTAACCAACTTTTTTAATTTATAGCACGATTTATACGTTTGTTTGAATCGTGTGTCATACTCGTATTTATTTATTGAAACATTAAGTTTCGTCTAATATTGGAAAGTCATGGTGTTCTCAAGCTTATTAAATTATTCATTAAATAGTATTGGATGTTGATATTTGTTGGCATAATGTTAAACAAAACGAAACAAGAAGACATGATAAACATCGTATCGCTGCATATAGTGCCTTATCCTGTAAAAATCCTACCGCCAGCTACACATATAATAAAAATAGATAAAACCGGCGGGAGGAAATTCATATTGGTATATTGCTCTATTTGTTGGCCTTAAGATATTGGAAACTCTGCATATATGAAATTTCAACAATCTGGTTACAAAAACAATGCAACTTGTACCTATTGTTCCATTATTGAAAAGCTTGTTTATATGCATGAAGTAACAATGCAAGTACATCTGTACCGCATACCATTTCTGCATCGAATAACCAGCATTTTACATCAGGAAACTCAGACATAATTTTATACTTTTTATTTGACTACCGAACTTAACGAAATTTTAAATAAAACACTGACACATTTCAATATTCATGATACAGTTTTATATAAACACTTATTTCAGCTTAGCATTTTTAAAACTGCATGAACACAATTTCTTTGTGTGGGGTCTCTAGATGACATGATTGCTCCTGGACTGCATTCTTTTGAACAAGGGTATAAATAGTAAAGTAGTTTAAGTTGTTTGTTTCACCACTTTGTAGATTTCTGATTACTAAACATCAACATTTAAAATATTTGCATTTACTTTGTAATTATTCACAAAATTGGAATAGTTTTCGGGAAGTCAACGTTAAAGTAGTGAACGTTAAATCCTTTTTAAGTACTAAAAAGGATTTTTGTAATAAATTGTAAGCCCAGTAATAATAATTGGCAATTTCCCCAACCAATATCTAATTGTATTTTCTTTGGATTTCCATGTTATATGTGACTTTGTTAGGAGACTAATTCAACAGGGAAATGTGTGAGTATTTTTTAAAATGCGTGAATGTCAATCGAATTATTTTTGAATATCCTACAACGCCATCAAAGGATACGCCGAATTTTATAAACAGTAGTGTAGTAGAAGTGTGCTATGAGTAATGCACCAGAAGTGTAGATATGGTTGCACTTTGAACTTCTTACGATCTTCAAACAGAAAACGTTTAAATAATAAGCATGGTTAAAAAAAGATTCAACTCGCTTTTAATAAAACTTAAACGAAGGGCATGTACTTTAATTTTATCAAACTTGCTTAAAACGAAATTAAGATATATCAAATACAGTAAATATGGAGAGAGAAATCTACCGAAACAGTCAATAACTACTCTAAATTAAGTCTCCTGCCTAAATGAACATTTCTTTTGTAGGAAAAATAAATATTTTGTATCCAAGAACAACGATGCAACATTTTCTTACATATGTGTACTTAAGAAAACTGTGAGGGTTATGGAGAATGTTCGACAAAATAGAATACTGGATTACCCCTATTTTAGGACGTAAATATATAAATATACCAAAGAACTTTTTTTTCAAGGAAAAAAAATCGTTTAGCGGTTAGAATATTCGCCCGGATAGCGAAACACACGGGTTCGAGTCCCGTCTCAAAGACTTTTTTCTTTGGAAAAAAAAAATCTTTGGTGAAAATCTTTCTTGGAAAATGAAAATGAGGAAGCCATCCTTTAAAGAGCGCAAAATACAGTTTGTCAGTGGTATGAGCGGGAACAACTAAGGTATAGGACCATTCCATTCAACGAATGGAATGGTCCTATTCTTGGTTGAAATATGGTTGGAACATGGAATACACATCTGGAGCGAATGCCCCAAAAATCCAGACTGGCAGTGTGGTCATGTTGGAAAGTTTATGGCAAATCCATTTATGGGGATGAAATCACAACAAATCTACGTGACTAAGCTGTACGTGACTGTCGTCAGACCGATGATTACGTACGTCTTGGCTGTATGACGGAAGAAAGCCACCATGCTCAGACCATAGCCAAGTAGAACAGCTTACACAAGCAGCTTGTTTGGCAGTCACATGGTCAATGAACACGACCTCTGGCTGTTATGGAGGTTCTTCTGGGTTTACCTCCTCTCCACATCTTCCTGGAGAGATAGGCAAGGAGGGCAACATATAGATTTAAGGCACTGGAATAGGAATAGCCCAGAGCATCACAATGAACGGCAAGGTGCTTAGCATGCTTCCTGATGTGATGCCCTCTACAACAGTTTAGAACCGGCTCAATGCCATCCTGCTCACCAGCAGGAATGAATGGAGTCGCAATGAAATCGACTTCTCGATTTCTTAAGAGCTGGTATTTGCTACTATACAGATGGAACACATTTCCCGATCACCTTTGGGTGCAGGAGCTGGAATTTACTGCTGTAATACAAGTGTTGAACTTTGAAAAAGAGGAATGTACAGAACATTCCTTATGTGCCTGCCCACTGTTGGGACGTACCAGGTTCAATGTGTTTGGACACGTTGAACTAAGCCTGGGTGACCTTGGTAAGGTATCATTCCCTACCATCTTCGCTATCATGTGAGCCATATCGGGATAGGTGTGAGCCACAATAGATCGCGGTGGGCGACTGGGTAAGTCCACTCACTTTTAAACATAACCGAACTCCCTAAAAATCGAGTTTTAGGGCAGCGAAGTCCCTCGTTACTGGAACACCAGTTAATATTTCAGTTAAAAAAGAAATTAAATTCTATGCACTATTTTGTCTCCACTGTTGTCCAACCGGTGTTGAAACAGCCCCCAATTTTTTTGAATCTATAGTACTTATAAATACATATCTAATATCCTTAAACGCGCTAATCTTGTATATATATTTGCACGTTTTGTCTAAGGCACGGAGCCGTAAGCGCGGGTGATGTTTGCGGGAACTGGAAAAGTCGATTGAGGTAGGTGTGGACGTT
>JAWQRJ010000819.1:0-18218 GCA_033557515.1 Diorygopyx duplodentatus | reverse complement strand
GCCCAAGCCAGAGTCGCCATAGATAACAAATTGCCGCTACATGATATCGATATCCGCAGATAGGCTATACAAGCTAGAAATGAAAAGAATTTGTCTCCTCAACAGTTCAAAGCATCTAATAGCTGGGTGCAACGCTTTAAAAAAAGCAAATAGGTTGTTGAGTAGAAAAATTACAAAATTTGTATCTCAAAAACAAATTGAAAATATCGACCGTACAAAAACACTAGCTGAAGAATTTGTAAAAGAGGCAAAGCAACAAATGCAAATATATGGCCCTGAGAATACCTATAATTCAGATCAGAGCGGTTTTAATTTGGTATTTCATTCAGGCAGGACTTTAAGCGATTTAGGCGTTAAAACCGTAGAAAGTGTAGTCTAGCCGGCGGTGTCATCTACAACGCATAGCTACACAATTCAACCCATCATATTTGCGGATGGAAAACTTCTTTCGCCACTTTTAATTGTGTTAAAAGAAACCTCTGGCATCTTTGGACCGAGGGTAGCAAATACAATGTTCAAATTAGATAATAAATATATTCGTTTTGGCATCAAACTATTATTGGATTCTTGGAGTGGCCACTCTCGTGAAATTGTTAGTGACGTACTTCCATCAGATACTAATTTTAAACATCTGTCTCTACCGGTAGGGACAACAGGAGTTACATTACCCGAGCACATCTAAGGATTATTCAAGTCCTTACTTATGATAATTACGCGTGCGCTATCTTCTAAGATAAGTAGATGCATAAATAGGTATCGCCGAGCGTAATAATTAAGTCTTAATTGTATTGTTCGCCTGTGCACTTCTTGACCAAATAAATTTGTTAAGACGGAAGAAGTTTTTCTTTTAAAAACTCAACCGCTCAGTGCGACGACCTAACTGGCGCAGTCGGTAGGATTGATAGTGAAGGATCGATAATTACAAGTGAAAGTGATTGAAGATTATCCTTGCCAAAGGAGAACTTTACGAAGATTCTACGCAGGAAGGGCGAATAAATAAAAGAGGGACCCAAGGTGTTTCGAATCCAGGGCTCAAATCGCCAACCGGAATCAAATTTTCCGACCACAAGCAACGAGTTACCGAAGTGACCGCGTACTTGTAAGGGACGACGAACATCAACCCCAGGAAGCCAGGACCGGACTCAAATTGTCAACGCTGGTTCCCAACCGCCGCACCGTGGACCAAGGACTCAAATCGTCGAAGGTCAACAGCAGCAACAGCACCAAGGACAAACAATGAAATTGATGTTATTACTACTATTCCTCGTTGTAGGGAGATCCGAAATAGACCGAATAGAGAACCCTGCTGGTGTCCTACCGATCCAACTCGGAATTGCCTATAATACGCGAAAGTACTTTGAGATAGCAACCGAAATTTCTTTAGAACCGATAACTGATATTTATAATCAATATATGACTATTGTTGATGGTTTTTTGCAAAATAATACAAACAATTATAATGAAAACTTACAAAGGGAATTGTTATTGAGAACCCTGGATGAATTAACTAATAAATATATTGCTTTAAATCCAGTAAATAGAAATAAACGTGCGTTAGTAAATTTTCTTGGATCAGCAATAAAATTCATAACGGGTAATCTGGACAACACAGATGCTGAAAGATATGACAAAATAATTGATGAACTTAAACAAACACAAGATCAATTTATAAATACAAATCAGAATTTTATTAAGTATGTAAATGAGAGTGTACAAGTTATTATTATAACATGGTTCAAGTGCAACAACGATTTAATGCATTGGAACAAAATTACAAACTTTTATCAATTGAACAAACAATAAATAATTTAATTATGGAATTGCAATTGTTAATACATCAATTGAATGAATATTTGGAGATTATAAAGTTTGCGAAAGTTAATATAGTACATTCAAGATTGATTACCCCTGAAAAATTATTGTCAGAAATTAAAAATGTGCATTTAGACTCACAACATCAATTTCCTTTTGAATTATTAAGTACTCAAATCTATGAGATTGAGAGTATTTCTGAAATTATGTGTTACCAAAACAACAATAAATATGTCTTCATTCTAAGAATTTCGATCATTGAAAAAGAATCAGCATTTCAAATTATATTCCTTTAAATTATGTACTAACTTTTATTTTATATACGCCGCAAAAATACGCATTATCAGAAATTATGTCATAAATTGAGAAGTGAGGAATACTTGTGTAAAGAGCTTGTATACCGATTCGATCACAATGTTTGTGAACCCTCCTTAATTAGAGGAGTTACTGACTTTTGCAAATTTATATTGCTAAATATCGATGAGGTCAAGATAATTGAATATAATGAAATAACATTATTAATTTTAGATAAAGAATTACAAATTAGAGAAATTTCTAATAAACAACAGCGCTTTATACATCTATTAAAGGGAACATATCAAATTATAACTAAAAATAATTGTGAATATGAAATTGATAAAATTAAAATACAGAACTATCATAAAACGATGACTCAAGAAAGAAATTTTATTACTAACATTAAAATTACTAATTTTACCACAAATAAGGAAAATATGTTAGAATTACGAAATATTACATCATTTGTGAATGATAATGTTAACCATGTATCTTTTACTTTAAGTTCGCATAATATACTAACATATAGCATTTTATCAATAGTTATGGTAATCATAAGTGTATTCTTATATCAAATAATAATTAAACGAAGACGGATAAAGAAGTCGAACTTCCAGGAGAAAGTTACATTTACTGGCGGAGGAGTTACATTACCCGAGCACATCTAAGGATTATTCAAGTCCTTAATTATGATAATTACGCGTGCGCTAACTTCTATGATAAGTAGATGCATCGCCGAGCGTAATAATTAAGTCTTAATTGTATTGTTCGCCTGTACACTTCTTGACCAAATAAATTTGTTAAGTCCCAAGAAGTTTTTCTTTTAAAAACTCAACCGCTCAGTGCGACGACCTAACTCAGGTCAAATACAGCCTATTGACGTATTTGGCTTTAGAATATGGAAACGTTTTATTAGAAGATTCTCTGATCAAGTTATTCTTTACCAAGTTGATGTCAATTTACATCAACGGGACAATATTTTAAAATTGCAATACCTAACGCATAATCTGCTGTCCTCTCCTCGGTTTACCAATTTACCGGTTTTTAAGTATGGTTTGGAGGTGGATATATAGAGAAGAGGTCGGAACACTTTAAAAATTCACTGGAGGTTTGCTTTTCGTGTGAGAAGCCAACATGTGATATCTGTGGGAATATAGCAGTTATAACATATGCTTGCTGTAAACAATCCCTGTGTTTAAAACATTTTTTTCATGATTTTCATTATTGTCAACAATATGTCGAATAAAAATAACATACTGTTGTTGTATCTCACAGATACAACAACATCAATAGCGTTAAGTTTTTTTAGGACAGTATTGGAGTGTTAAAGAAAATAAGGATAATTTACTCCTTGTAACATCGATAGAGTTTTTTAAAAAGAATACTTATTAATTAGTGAAAATATACTTCCTATCCCCAATTTCTACCCCTTACAAATCCCTTCAAAGGTTTTTGCTTGATGTATAAAGAAAACATCGTGCTAAATTTCATCAAAATCGGCTGTAATGTCAGCGAAAAATGAATTTTTAATAGGGTAGTTAACCCCAACCAAATGACTAATTTACGGTTTTTCTTCAAAGTATTCTCTCAATACCTAACACTTTTATCACGTTATTCTTGCGGAAAGAGGGTACATAATATCCCCGGTAACTTCGCCGGGGGTGGTCTGCGGAGAATAGGAAAAAACACGTAACTAATATTTTTAAACGTATTATAACGCCGCCAAAATCGATAAGGTAGCTTTTAAATTATTCCAAAAAACTAGGAGTAGTTTACCCCTTTTAACCTGCTGGTATATGTATGATATATCAAAGGAAAGTTCTTCAAAAATGAATGAATGAAGTTTGCATTTACCACATTTCGATAACAGTTTTCGTTTTCAAAATGCAAGGGAATAAAAAAAAATTTCTCTCAATTTGCAACCCTACTCGCCCCAGGGGCTTTTAGGGCACCTATAAAAACATACGTAAACCTTATTTTTATCAATTCTATCGCTGTACCAAATTGCATCGAAATCGGTGTGTGACACTTCCCTTGTTAGTTTAGTTTCAATTCGAAGCAGTGACTCTACATTAGTGTCAGTGTTTGTGCCAAGTGACAATGGGCTGTCGCAACGTTCAACACTCGCGTAGGAAGTCCAAAAGGAGGAAATCGCGTCTTGTGCACCTTGCTAAGTTGAAACGGTGAGAAGCGTTGCTATTAATTCTCCATTATTTAATTTCGTGATGGATTATATTTAATAACGAATACATGGATAAATAAATGTCATTCTATGAGTGTCCGAAATAATAAAAAAAATCAAATTCCAACTTTAAAAAAGTATAAAATTTATAAGTAAATATCAAACTAATTGTATTTTTCTAGTAATTATTCCAAATGTGAAATGCAAGTAGCGCAAGTTACACTTTATATGTCACTGGAATTTCGGTAAATTATTACTAATAAATGGTATATTACAATAATATAGTAATTAAATAAAAATTATTTGATTGCAATATATTCCATTTGCAATTTATACAAGAACAGAGATATGGCTTTGCGTCTATTTTTATCCATTCTATCGGTGTACCAAATTACATCGAAATCGGTGTGTGTGTCACAAGTGTTCCCTCGTAAGAGCAATTTTGGCACCTTTAAGTGAATTATTGCGATATGCAGTAAAGTATGAAGACCAAAATTTCTGCATCCTCGTCATCAAGTGATGGCTTGTTTTTTGAAACTTTTGGCCAAAAGGAACCATATTCCTTGCAATTTCTTAGAAGTCTACGCAATATGCCTTTGGTTGGATTTGGACGATCTGGATATCTTTCAGAATATACACGACAGGTTCATTCAATTATTCTGTTACATTCTACACAAATGATTAGTAAATTTAAGAAATCTTCATTAGAGAATCGTAACCGCGACATTTTACAACAAAAACTAACATTGAGTTGGCTGTTTCAAAGCAATCTAGATTTGGAATTATTAATAACTGGATGTTCCATTAGAAATAAGCAAGTTGAGTACCACTTCCAGTATAACCGGAAGTGATCAACAGTTGATAATATTTTAGTTAACACTGCCGTACCAAAAAACTAATAATCCCAAACTTTCAATGTTCTAATTTATCTGATTCTCCATACCTTTCTAAGGAACGATCATCGTGCCGGACCCTGTATAGATATATGTATATGATACATCACTATAGAAGCAGGTTCAGAAGGTTAGAAGTCTTAGAAGTTAAAAAGGCTTCAGTAGTCCTCCGCAAGTCTTAATGTTAATTCGAGTACAATGCAGTGAGTTAAATATACGTTTATATTAATATGCTGTCGCGTATTAATATCAACACAGTACCCCTTTTAACCCTACCACCTGCTCTTTGTAAGGGAGAACATTACACTCTACTAGAAGTGCTACTGCAGTAGCACTATGTGGTATAAAAAACGAAATATTAGGAAATGTTAAATTTTTGCGCTACTCCCATTGCTTTTTCGTGAATATGTGTCCCCCTTCACGTATTTCGCTTCTTAAGTTTTTATTCTGTAGAATTTGAGTATCATAATTTGGTACGATTTTCAAAATTTGATTGCCTGACGTTGCTCGTAAGTTTTTTTTAATATAAATTGCAATCAAATTTCGGTAATTTTGCAGCATGTACGCATTTTCTGCAAGTTCCTCATTGTTGTTTGTTTTACTTACAGTTTTATTTCTATATTATTTTTCAGAGTTTTTTTTCTTTCATTCCTGCTAAGTATTTTATCAAAGGAAAGTCACCTGGCGAGGGTCCATGGGAATGGGGTAGTGAGCAATTGTTAGCTGGTGTTCTAACCCTCCGTTTATAATTTTTTAACCGATACCTTACAAACAACCGCCCGACTAGCACCGTTTGTCTATCCCGTTACGCCGTGGAACATCTGACTTAGATTGTTGGTCGTACTGTATGTACAGAAGCCCGCGACATGTGCAATTCTGGGGTGCTCGCGGCAGATGATCCGATCGGCCCGATCATCATCTGCGCTACTATACCGTCATCGGCTATTCAGACTCATTACCAGCGCAGCAGTCGCATCGCAAGTTGTAGAATGAGCGTAGCGAGCTGACATATGTCGCAGAAGCGAAAGCGTCGATGCCCACGTGAAAGAAGTATAATGTGCTGCGTTTACACAACGAACAAAGGATTCTAGTAATATCTGTTGTACAACTGTTGAAGTACTAATTAGTACACATACATTGCGCATAAAGTTAGATAGATAAAAATGAATATTGGCAATAGTTTGAGAGGGCACAACTTCAATTGTGCCAAATTGAAGTCTTGCCCTTAGATAGTTGTTCTAACCATTCTTTAGTTGTCCATCCATAGAGAATGAAACTGCAGTCTAAAGTGTGTTTCGAGTACTATAAACTTAGTTAACAAGTTATTCCGATCAGATTAGAGAATTCTTCATGGTTTGTTAACCTGACAGGGTTTGCTGTCGGTTGCAGACGGTTGATGAGAACACGACCGCTACTTAAAGAGTTAGCAACCCACTAATCTTTAACCTTCAATTCCACAGCTTTCTAGATGGAAACTTTTGTTGATCTACACACCCTACCGTTTTCTAATTAGGTAAGCACATTTCTACACTCGCTGTTGATCCTCATTACCCGTCTTCTGCCGGCGAGCGCGCGGCTCTTGGCCAGGGAGCAATAAACAGCCTGAAGTGGGCACTTGATGACCAATGGGAGACCAAAGCCGGACACACACGGAGCAATTCCGAAAACAACACGTGTCCAACGCGAGGCAATTTGTCCTCCAAAACGGGAGGAACTCGTAAACCGGCGAACAGTTGTGCACCATTCTATCTTAAAAAGTCGCTTAAAACTATCGACGACACACCTTTAAGACCTGACGGCCATATGTTCTACGCGCGGGCCGATCCTTTCAATTGGCACCTTCGTTCTTCAATTGCGATTTATCGTCGCGTAGAGTTTCATTTCTAGAGGCGCACGAAACTTTATACGAAAACATTAAATTTTATATAGTGGCAATAATAGCGGTAATATCTGAGCGCTGCAGTAAGTGTTAGTAATATAGCAAATGGCAGCGCGCCGTACGAACGAATGTTAAACTGTAAGTTTATTGAGGGGGCATTGAAATTGTTTCCGACGGTGCACGATCGTAATGGAAACCTGCGCATATAATGAAAGGAAGAAGTGAAACATACGCTGAATTGAACGAACGCAATTGTAACAATTTGCATATTATATAAACTTACATTTGTTTAAAAATATATCTTAGTTCAAAGTATTTCCTTATCAATGCTTAGCTTACTTCTGTTGATGTAATATTCCGGTAGAATATTCCGGAGTATTTCGGTTTTTTGGGAAGCTTTCCAATTTCGAAGTTTATCACTTTTTTTTCTTTACATGCACCTTCCAATGTAACTTTACATCCATCACACAAAGATACCTTTCTTCCTTCACCTTGTTGCATCTTGCTGTCTCTCCGAGGTAAACATAGTAGGCGCTGTATCCTGTTTATTATTAATTGATTGAGGTTCCATCCCTTCTTCTTTTGCATACTGTTGTTTTCTTTTAAGGAATCTTGATTTGTCTTTGTCCTTTCATCCTTGTTAAATGCACGTAATCTTTGGGATAGACGTTGCTTTTCCATTCTTTGAAATATCAATTCCATTCGCAATTTTACTCTTACCGCATTGAACGTATGCAATTGTAACAATTTGCATATTATATAAACTTACATTTGTTTAAAAAGATATCGTAGTTCAAAGCATTTCCTTATCAATGCTAAGCTTACTTCTGTTGATGTAATATTCCGGTATAATATTCCGAAGTATTCCGTTTTTTTGGGAAGCTTTCCAATTTCCAAGTTTATCACTTTTTTTCTTTACATGCACCTTCCAATGTAACTTTGCATCCATCACACAAAGATACCTTTCTTCCTTCACCTTGTTGCATCTTGCTGTCTCTCCGAGGTAAACATAGTAGGCGCTGTATCGTGTTTATTATTAATTGATTGAGGTTCAATCCTTCTTTTGCATACTGTTGTTTTCTTTTAAGGAATCTTCATTTGTATTTGTGCTTTCATCCTTGTTAAATGAACGTAACCTTTGGGATAGATGTTGCTTTTCCATTGTTTGTAATATCAATTCCATTCACAATTTTACTCTTACCGCGTTATTCCTTCATCAATTCAATTACAAAATTTATACAAAATTCCTTATTATGTATTTATTTATTCCATCATGAATTATTTATTCCATCGTCAGAGCGTCACTACAAAACAATTAAATGATGATATTTTAAAAAAGACATTTTATACAGAAAAAAATAGCTAAATTGTAAAATGTTTAATGGAACTGAAACATGGTTTGTCACAATGGTAATTTTATTATTGCTAAGTTTTACGGGTTGCCGAAGGTACTTAACGAAGTATGCTCATTAAGACCCATTATCTCCCTTATGGGATCTCCAACGTACAGTTTATCGAAGTTTTTAGCAGATTTACTGACTACACCATTCCAAGATACCACTGAATATAACAAAAAGATTTGTTCAACTTTGCGGACTCAATAAGAAATAAAACCTTGCCCGAAAGTTACGTATTTATTTCATTAAATGATGACAAGAATGATGGCAGAATGTTTCTAACCATACATCTACTGATAAAGAGACTTTCTCAAGAATGGTTTCTTTTTTGTTTGATAACTCAACATTTATTTTTTACAAGAAATACTAGTAACAATAATTTTGGTGCACCTATGTGGAACCCATTGAGTCCGATCTTGGCACTAATGGTAATGGAAGAATGGTTGGAGAGCTGCATTTCTTCTTTGCCCTTCATGTGCTGTGCCAGCGGATAAAATACAGATTACTTATTATTATGGTTTGGGTTGGGGTTGGTTTGTATTGGGGTTGGGTTTACTTTATAAAACCACAAAAACTTACAACTCCAAAATTAAAATAGTATTTTTTGTAGAATTTTAAAGATAGATCTATAAAAACTGAAATATACTTTTAATTTTTTCGAAATATCATTTAGGGAATAGTCTTTAGGGAAGAAAATTTATTTATGATATATTATTCTATATGATCTTTGTATTGAGGTTGGTTTAGTTTGGATTGGGGTTGGGATGGGTTTACTTTATAAAACTGAAATATACTTATAATTTCTTCGAAATATTATTTTGAATTTTTTTAAAAACGATCTGTTTAGGAAATCAAAAATTTATTTACCCTATATTATTCTTATATGATTTGGGTTGGGGTTGGTTTAGATTGGTTGGGTTTACTTTATAAAACCACAATACTTTACAGCTCTAAAATTAAAATTGTATTTTTTGTCGAATTTTAAACGTAGATCTATCAAAACAGATATGCTTTTAATTTTTTCGAAATAATTTTTAGGGAATCGAAATTTATTTATGCTATATTATTCTATATGGTTTTTGCGTTGGGGTTGGGTTTACTTTATAAAACTGAAAAATACTTCTTCGAAATATTATTCGAAATATTATTTTAATTTTTTATAAAACAATCTGTTTAGATTCAAAAATTTATTTATACTATATTATTCTATAGGGTTTGGGCTGGGTTGGATCATCAGGACGCATAGATGTTTTGAGATTACTTATTTGCTTTTAAACTGAGCTACTGGATATATATTGGTATATTGGGTTGTACATCAGACATGAGTGACAAAGTAAATGCATTTTGTAGAAAATAGGAATTCTGAAACATGAACATAAAGCAAAAATACTTAGAAATGTTTACAAATCTGAACGAAATTATTTTTAAAATCATACAACACATCAAAGTTGTTTTTACAATTATGGAAAATCCATTCTAAAATTCTTTGCCATGCAGGGAGAGTTCTAGAAAATATTTTCAAAATATTCCCGAAGGTTTTTCAACTGAAGAAAAAGAAGCTTCACATTCGTTTAGAAATAACTGTTTGAATTTTCGACCGGGTTGGATCATGAGATTTTGTTTCCCATCCTATCTTTGCGAAATCTGATTTTCTGCGGTGGCTGCATTAAAGACAAAGTAGATTTCAACTGAATATAGAATGTTTCAATTTCTAATATACCACTTGCTTACGAAAAATTTAGTTTGCAAGACAAAAGGAGTCACAAAATATAGTTTTTAGTTATAGTTATTGCTCAGCGCAAGGCAAAACCATAGAAATTGTGGCAATATTGTTATATACCTAACACGAAACTACTAGTCTGGTAATATAACATTTTATAATTGTTGGTATTACGGCAGACAGTTTGTGACGTAAACTCCGGTTCGGTTTTTAAATTATTTATTGAAATAATAATTTATTCAATAATTTACAACAACAAAATAAACGGTACTTTCTTCTTCGGTCCTCGGGCGCCAGATTTTATTCAGTTTACTCTCAGCGGTCCGTCTCCTCGACTCCGGGGACGTTCCGGGCGGCTGCAGTGAAGGTACGAAACTCCAGGGGTCACACTTTTATGCTTATGATCGTCAGATATATTTATCGTTTCCTCCTGAAATGGTTCTTCTTCGATGTCCGCTATTAACGCTGACCTTATGAACGTACCAATATTTATTTTTCACAAGAAATACTACAAACAATAATTTTGGTGCACCTATGTGGAGCTCATTGAGTCCAATCTTGTCACTAATGGTAATGGAAGAATGGCTAGAGAGCTGCATTCCTTCTTTGCCCTTCCGGTGGCTCTTTATCTACAAATTCGCTGACGATATTATATGTGCTGTACCAGCCGATAAAATACAGATTACTCTGCAAACTTTAATCCCCATCTTACATTTAGTGTTGAGGAGCAATCTGACAAATCTGTTCCGTTTCTAGATACTTTCTAGAAGAGTAATCAGAGCTAATAACCAAACAATTCTGTTATATGCAAAATAATTCATTCCGGAAGGGCAATTTAGATAAATTGTTTAAAAAAAAATTAATAATGGATATCCCAACAGTTTTCTAAATTTTGGAAAATACAACCGTACACCGCTGAGAGATTTTCGAAGACAAAAGATCTTACGCTCCTGTTGTCTCAATCGAACGTAATTTACAACGCTTCTTGTTGTATGTTGCTACGACTTCACAATACCTGTCTACGAGAATGAGACAGAATGGAAATGACTATCTTACTATGAAAGATAATCGCAGTGCGTTGGGTTGGGTACACTACATGGAAAAAAACATGAGTTCGGTTTGGACAAAGTAATTGTTCTAGATAGAGAGAGAATTCATACTGCAAACGGATGTTGAAAATGGTACACATAAATAAACACGTTATTTTCGTTAATTTCAGAACAGATATTGCAGCCTTAAGCTCTATTTATAGTTTTTTGATCGACAGTGCTTGTAATAGTAGGGATAATAGTGATAACAATAGTGCGAGTTTAATTTTCTAAATAAAAATTGCTGAATTATTTTACTTATAAGCCAGTTTAGAATTGTGATTTTATTGTCGGTGATTTTATTGTCACTTCTCACGGTTGTAACTATTTTTGTTTCATATGGAATTTTGTTTATATTTACGCGGCTTTGAGTGGAATCCCGTATGGTGTTACAATTTTTAGTAATTGATGGCGCCTCACGCTATCCTTGAACCATAGCCAACTTCAGATTAATGAAAACTCACATGTTGTCTTCAATTTTAAATTGGTGTAATAAGTTTTAAAATATTTTTATAATTTGTAATTATTCATTTTAATTTGGAGGCAAAAAAATTGCCAATATTATGAAGAGGATGTTAGTTTCACGAATTTCTGTTGTCCTGGTGATGGAATAAATTATTCCGAAAGGTTGGCCTTAGTCTTTTATTTAATTTATCCACAACTGTTTCAATTTCCTTATGTTCAACGTTACCAGCCGATACTGCACACGTTCCACATTGTTATATTTAATATTTTAATTAATTATAAGGACCTTCTTATTCTTGGGGACCTCAACATAAATTTGCTTACCGATCGTTCTCCTGAAGCTGTATATTATTATTCTATATGGTTTGGTTTGGGTAGGGATTGGGATTGATTTAGGTTGGGTTGAGTAATTAAAATGGTATTTTTTGTCGAATTTTAAAGGTAGATCTGTCAAAAATTCAAATGCACTTTTAATTATTTCGAAATATTATTTTGATTTTTTTAAATAAATAATCTGTTTAGGAAATCAAAAATTTATGTATGCTATATTATTCTTATATGGGTTGGCTTGTGTTTGGTTTGGATTGGGGCTGGGTTTACTTTATAAAACCACAAAAATATACAGCTCCAAAATTAAAATTGTATTTTCTGTACAATTTTAAAGGTAGATCTATAAAAACTGAAATATACTTTTAACTTTAAGTGTTTAGGGAATCGAAAACTTATTTATGCTATTTATTATATAATTTATTTATTCTACACGGCTTTTGTATTGGGGTTGGTTTGGTTTGGATTAGGGTTGGATTTATTTTATAAAACTGAAATAAAACTTATAGTTTCTTCGAAATATTATTTTGATTTTTTTAAAAACAATCTGTTTAGTAAATCAAAAATTTATTTAGGCTCTATTATGCAATATTATTTTATATGGTTTGGGTTGGGGTTGGTTTGGATTGGTTGGGTTTACTTTATAAGACCACAAAAATTTACAGCTCCAAAATGAAAATCGTATTTTTTATTGAATTTTAAGGGCAGATCTGTCAAAAACTCAAATGCGGTTTTAATTTTTTCGAAATGTTATTTTGATTTTTTATAAATAATAATCTGTTTAAAAAATCAAAAATTTATTTGTGAAAAAATTCATAGCTACAAAATTAAAATTGTATTTTTTTGTTGAATTTTAAACGTACATCTGTCAAAAATTGAAATATCTAAAAAAATTAGAAATACTATTTTGATAATCTGTCTAAGGAAATTAAAAATTTCTTTAGGCTGTACTATTATTCTATATGGTTTGGGTTGGGGTTGGGATTGGTTTAGGTTGGGTTGGGGTTGGGCTTACTTTATAAAACCACAAAAATTTACATCTCCAAAATTAAAATGGTATTTCGAATTTTAAAGGTAGATCTGTCAAAAACTCAAACTCACTTTTAATTATTTCGAAATATTATTTTTATTTTTATTATAAATAATCTGTTTAGGAAATCAAAAATTTATGTACGCTACATTATTCTTATATGGTTTGGGTTGGGGTTGGTTTGTATTGGGGTTGGGTTTACTTTATAAAACCACAAAAACTTACAACTCCAAAATTAAAATAGTATTTTTTTTGTAGAATTTTAAAGATAGATCTATAAAAACTGAAATATACTTTTAATTTTTTCGAAATACCATTTAGGGAATAGTGTTTAGGGAAGAAAATTTATTTATGATATATTATTCTATATGGTTTTTGTATTGGGGTTGGGTTGGGTTTACTTTATAAAACTGAAATATACTTATAATTTCTTCGATATATTATTTTAAATTTTTTTAAAAACGATCTGTTTAGGAAATCAAACATTTATTTACGCTATATTATTCTTATATGATTTGGGTTGGGGTTGGTTAGATTGGTTGGGTTTACTTTATAAAACCACAATACTTACAGCTCTAAAATTAAAATTGTATTTTTTGTCGAATTTTAAACGTAGATCCATCAAAACAGAAATGCTTTTAATTTTTTCGAAATAATATTTAGGGAATCGAAATTTATTTATGCTATATTATTCTATGTATATGGTTTTTGTGTTGGGGTTGGGTTTACTTTATAAAACTGAAATAAACTTCTTCGAAATATTATTCGAAATATTATTTTAATTTTTTATAAAACAATCTGTTTAGATCAAAAATTTATTTATACTATATTATTCTATAGGGTTTGGGTTGGGTTGGATCATCAGGACGCATAGATGTTTTGAGATTACTTAATTGCTTTTAAACTGAGCTACTGGATATATATTGGTATATTGGGTTGTATCTTAGACATGAGTGACAAAGTAAATGTTTTTTGTAGAAAATAGGAATTATGAAACATGAACGTAAAGCAAAAATACTTAGAAATGTTTACAAATCTGAACGAAATTATTTTTAAAATCATACAATACTTTGATCAACACATCAAAGTTGTTTTTACAATAATGGAAAATCCATTCTAAAATTCTTTGCCATGCAGAGAGAGTTCTAGAAAATATTTTTTGACCGATGACAGCTGGGCTACGAGCCCATTTCAAAATATTCCCGAAGGTTTTTCAACTGAAGAAGAAGAAGCTTCGTTTAGAAATAACTGTTTGAATTTTCGACCGGGTTGGATCATGAGATTTTGTTTCCCCATCCTATCTTTGCGAAATCTGATTTTCTGCGGTGGCTGCATTAAAGACAAAGTAGATTTCAACTGAATATAAAAAGCTCCGAGTTTCAGTTTCCAATATACCACTTTCGTATGAAAAATTTAGTCTGCTAGACAAAAGGAGTCACAAAATATAGTTTTTAGTTAATTGCTCAGCGCATTGCAAAACTATAGAAATTGTGGCAATACTGATATATACCTAACACGAAACTGCTACTCTAGGGGTTATATAACATTTTATTATGAGAATGTGTGTTATCTTACAATTTGAATTTAAATAAATAGTGCAAAACTGTATTATTTACTTATCCAAGAAAAGCTTTAATGCTATACGCCGCTCTGACTGCAACAATAAATGCTATGTAATTTTATATAATAATGTTCACTTATATTAAAAATGTTCACTTATTCAATCGTGTACGTACCTATTTTTAAATTGAACCCGATCTCCTGTATTGAAATGCAGGAGAAAAACAATTGTGAAAAGCGTTTGCTCAGAACCTGCAAAAACGGCACCTTTTTTGTTTCATGATTTACTACAAATCATAAATGTTCCTACACGAATTCCTTCTGGCAGCTTTACCTTAATGGACCGCATTATAGTCCTTCTTTAAACGCATTAGACTGTGGAACAAACAAAATAACACATCACCTTCTTGTTTTCAACCACCTGCTTGTTTTCTGTCAAAGTTCAATTTCTGTTGAAAGTTGACAGCGTTCCACAGAAATATCCTTTTTTCAAAGTTTATCGCGATTGTAGTTATTTTGATAACAAATTTGTTTCGGCAAGACGTAGGGAGCGTTTCTTTGAATGATATCTGTTATGTAAATGGCATTAATGCAATGCAAATTTATCACTTCAACGCTTTGCTTTTTGTCTTTATTCGATGGACATGTACATGAAAAAAATATTAAGGTAACATGACAACAGCAATTTTGGCTTACTCCAACATTACGCGCGATGGATGCGACTGCAGGATAGGGTCCTAAAATAATATCAGATTTCATAAAGATCCGACGACAGAAGCTTCTATTGCCATCTTAAAAATCTAGTGAATACAGGAAAAAATCTTACTAATTATATAATTTTGATTTCTCACAGAATCCTAAAGTGTCATCGCGTAAGCTGGCTGCCTTATTCTAATTAAATCCTAATTAAATTAATAACTATTTTACTTCTTCAACCAATAGTTTACCCACAAATCCAATTACAGTCTCATTTTATCACAATAATAGATTACTTCAGATTGAAAGTGAATTTGAATTCGAACCGCTGGATAAAGTTTATATACCGCATACCATTAAAAGTATTACATCTAACGCAACGGGCATTGATGGCCTTAGTATTTCAATCATTAAGCTTTGTTTACAATATTTAAGCCGAGTCATCACTTATTTAATAAACTCTTGGTTGGTTGATAATGTATTCCTGCAGTATTGGAAAGGGGTTTTGGTGATTGCCATGGTGGAAACACCATCTATTTAAAATGATCTATAGACCTATTAGTGTTTTAACAGCCTTGTCTAAAGTATTAGAAAAGAACATGGGTAACTTTTGGTAAATCCCATATGGAGTTGTGAAACTGCACATCTGGCCATTTTCAAGTCGCCAAGGAACTTGCTTCCAAGAAGGCATTCTAGAAAGACGATAATCCTTTACTAATTGTTAAATTAGTAAATTTAAAACTTTTCCTTGCAGAACATTTTACTATCAAACTATTGATATTAGATTGGAAGTGTTAAGAATAGTCAGTTGTTTACTAATTGAGCAGTTGTCTCCAAAGACGAAGTAAGGCAATACAAACGTTTTGATCTAGTTATTTCTGTTATGCTAATCTTCAGAACACCTCAAATTTCCTTCCCTCCAGAAAGAAGCATCTAGCATAACCTTTTTCTATCCAGGCATTGAAGCTTTCCTTTCAATGACACAATAGCGTCCACCGTGCATCCTATCTACAATTGGTAATTCGCGTTAATGAGTTCGAACGACCGATGTCTGCATCGATGTCGGCGCAGATGATGATTGGGTCATCTGCCGCGAGCACCCCATAGTTGCATATGTCGCGGGCATGTGTACACACAGAAAGGCGAACAATCCAAGTCAGATGTTCCGCAGTGGCAGTACTATAACGGCATAGAGACGCTGGCTCTCTAATAGGTATTGGTTTAACTTTAACGGGAGGGCTGGCTGGAGTGCAGGCGGCCGCTGACGGCGTTTCCCAAACCAACCACTCGCCGCTACCCCCATTCCCATGGCTCCCTTGCCAGGTGATTTCCCATAAGACCGCGCACATGTTCGCGTGTGCATATGCCGTACGCGACTTGCCGAATGTGCATATGTGGAGGTCTATTGTGTCGCCTAATTGTTCCCTTAATTTATTTATGCGAAATGAAAGTTTTATTTCGCAGCTGCACTGCTTAGTTCGGTCTGCGATTATGGCAGATTGGTCACGGTTTGGATGCGATTTTAATAATGAAACGATAAGTAGGAATTTCCGTCATTGTGGGAACATACTCGAAACTTATCCGATTATTTACAATACATTACATTTTTACGTTATTTTAATTATATTTATATCGTATTGATTTGTTTGACATGCACTTAAGGTCTGGTGATCTGGTTGGCCATTCACCATAGTGGGGCGTTGCCCCGTCTTCTTGAAGCCAAACATTTCCATTTGGTAAGGTCGGATCTATGGCATCTGGATATAAGTTTGCCAGAGCAGGAACAACTTGGTCTCTAAGTAAATTTAAATATTTTTCAGCTGTTAAATTTCCTTCAATAAAAATTGGTCCGATTATATGGTTGTCGATAACCCCTGTCCAAACATTTACTTTTTCAGGACATTGGGTATGTGTCTCACTCATCCAACGGGGATTCTGTTCTGACCAATATCTATAGTTCTGCCGATTTACTTCCCCATTCAACGTGAAAGTTGATTCGCCAGGAAAAAGAATATTCTCAAGAGCTACCTCATTTCTGTCCAGCTTCTGCATCATTTCTTCGTAGAACTGCAGTCTACGGTCTGGGTCGTCTTCTCTTAGTTCCTGGGTAAACATCATTTTGTAAGGATAAAATGTTGTATCATGGAAGCACTTCAAAACAGTTCTATGACAGACGTTATTTTCCAGAGCAATTTGACGTGAACTTAACATTTGATTCTCCTGTACAATTAATAAAATAATTATCTTTATATCATCGTCTACGAGAGTAGGCTTCCTTTTTAATGGTTTAACATGTCCAAGTTCTTGAATTGTGCATAAATTCTGGTGAATGATTCTGGTTAAAAAGATTCGCAACTTCGACTTGACTTCTACAAATATCCCCGTAACCAATCATCATCAAAATCTCAATTCGATGAGTTTCCGTTAAATATCGCATTGTTAATTAATCAAAAAGGTCGTTTTCAACATACGAGATAGACTGTCAACATTGACATATTACTTAGTGACTCACGTCTATTTATTATCTTGGTTCTCTAATGATGTTTTTGTTTTATTGCAAAAAATACTGTAGAAAACCGAATGTGAAAAACATTTTAGGTTTTTGTCAAGAAGCCAATGGAGAATGTTTTGAAAATTTAATACGCTAAAGCAAACAACGAGTAGCGCTTACAAAAATATTTTTTGTTTCAAAACAGTTATTTTTTTCCCTATACTTTTGTGTTTTCATTAAATCTCTTTGAAACCATTACCTTTATCATTTAAACCCTAAGGCCCAGTTGTATAAAGCATTGTTAACTTCATGTTAAGTTAACAACGTTGTTGAGCAATCTGATTGGACAATTCAAATTTGAAAATTCAAAATTCTCTAACC
>JAWQRJ010000818.1:0-18220 GCA_033557515.1 Diorygopyx duplodentatus | reverse complement strand
ACTAACAAAGAATTAGAGCTACTGTTTAATGACGCAAAAATTAGCAATTTCGTAAAAGCCCAGACAGAAGGGTTTTTGGGCTATAATAGATGCCCAATTTGACAGAAGCAGGCAGAAAAACCCAGAAAAGATGACATTAAAGCCTATTAGAAGACCTCCGGAAACGAACAGGGGGGAATAGAAAAGAATAGTGAAGAGTTTTCTGCAATGAAGAATTTATATTATGCTTTACTATGTAAATGAGTTATTATTATGTTTTGCAATATAAATTAAGTAGGGCCAATACGCATTTTGTATAGCTTCAAGGCCTGTTGAGCAATTATAATACAGGGTTATACGAAATTATATGCAGTACTTTAAAATACTTCAACAAACTAATTTTCAAACATACACTTTCCAGAACTGCTTTAAAATGAAGGAAAACTTAAAAATTTTCAAATTTACCGGTAGCGCTATGGAAGTTGTGGTGCGCTACTATTGTAATAAATCGCGAGTTTGAAATGCGGGTTTGAAAAGGAATAGTTTGAAGTACATCGCCTATTTTATCTAGTTAAACCTTCCTCCGCTGTTGTTCTCTATTTTATGACTGAGGGTTAAAAAGTTTGTTTCATATGTTGTTCAAGCGCTCCGCCCTGGACGTTAGAATTAGCGGGTAAATTTAAGATAAACCAGTGAGTAGGTGTCTCCCCGCCCCAAATGGGTTTTCCCCCAAACTAAGTTTTCTGGAGGAAAAGGCATAAAAGATCAGAATTTCAATTTTTAAGCTCCCTCTATCTCTCTCTGCTCTCAGCATTCTACTTTTGAATTTTCTCAGTACAATTCATTATAGTTCGTACCAAGTTTTTTTAATTGCTGTTCAATTCAATTTTGGCGGTAATTCTACGTGATTAGAGCGGTACAGGTGAAGTGTCCACTTCCGCTAAGTTAAATCTTGGAAGACGGCGGCTGATGGAATTACCGTAAATCGGAAATATTCTTACTAATATTTTTATTTGTGCGTTATTTATTGTATAAGTTGTATTCGCAGTGTTCATTCATATACATAGAAATATCCAGAGTTTGCCTCCAGAATATTCAGATTTTTCTTTTCTTTGTTCTGTTTATCGCGAGCGCGGGTAGTTTATTATTTGTTTTCTTTTCGTGTTTGTTTTTTTTGGCTAAATAAAGTATATTCCATTATTATCCCGTTATTATAAGTCCCGTGTTTAAATAGATCATATATTTCCTGCCCTCGCCTTCAGGTAAGGACCAGCACGTTCTTCGAATTAGTGAGCCGGTTATAAGAGGGTAAAAAGGTAGGAAAATTTTATAATACTTGATTTAGTTTATTAATTAACTTCCGGTAACCGGACCCATTACACTATTGCGTTATAACTCAAAATGGCGTCTCAGCAGTTTTGCGTCAATGTGCAAAAACGAGTCTGTAATTTTAGTCCAACGTGCATTTCGTAGACGTTTTGGAACGGATTTTCCTACAGAGCGACATTTACAGGCAGCCCCAAGAAATGGACCAACCCAGCGAGTCATGAACTGGAACTTTCACAATCTGGAGAAGCTTTAGCTCCTACAGACAAACCAAAGCGATTAAAATTTTTCGCAAACATACAGGGGAGATGTAAGAATGAAATGATATTTTCTTCTGCCTAGTATTCAGTGATGAGACAACTTTCCATATCTTTACGTTTTGACATTCATTTTCTCGACTTCATATACAAAGTATCACTCTTTATTTCTAAAAAGAATTGCACATCAATTTAAGTTTTCAATTTAAAGTAACATTCACACTAACTTTAAAAGGTCGTAATCTTGTCAAAATATTCAACTGTGAGATCTATAATGTTCGAAAATTTGGCACAACAGGTTTTCGGTTAGAACTAATTTTTAATTGTACCATCTACTTTACAAGAAGTAAAAAGTACAATTAATAAGCAACAACTACAGTAGTGGTGATCTGCTAAAAGCTGGTATACGCCGCTACACCGATGGATCACGAGCACCTTTGGATACAGGTGCGGGAGTTTATTGTAGCAATCCAAAAGTTGAACTTTCATACAATGTTGGGAGGTTTGCAAGCATATTTCAGTCAGAAATTTATTGTACCAAAACCTTTCACAGGAATTGCCATTGCTCAGTCAAAAGTCGTTATATCAAATTTGACTGAGAGGATAGTACTCCGGCACTGGGATGAAATATCAGGACTTAATCATGAAATCATCCCACCTAAAGAGGTTAATAGCACAACCTTTATAGCAAAGACTGCGCGACTGTGGGAAATGGATAGAAAGCGATTAAGTACCCTTATGGGAATATAAGAAACGGGTCATAACCGGATAAAACAACACCGGCAGAGAACGGGCTTGGCGACGGATGCCGAGGGTCGTCTCTGAATGGAACAATGTGAAAGTACAGAACATGTCTTATATGCCTGCCCAGCATTGGGACGTACTAGGTTCCAGGTGTTTGGGCACGTTGAACTAAGCCTGGCTGACCTTGGTAAGGTATCATTCTCCACCATCCTTGTCTTTATACGGAAAGCTGGGGATTGGGGGTGAGGGTGAGTTTTAAGTTAGGTATGAGCAGCAATAGACCGTTGGTCACGGTGGGGAGCTGGATAAGCCCACTCACTTTTGTACCTAACCTAACTCTAGTTTGTTTCTATGTTCAATAAATCGGAAATAACATGGAGAATACATCAGAAATTACAACATGGAGAAAGCCTTTTTACCCCGATTGAATAATAGCTATTCAACAATCCACAAATGCATTTTAATGACTGCTAATATTTATTATAATTATTGTTGTTTATAGGTCCATGATACCAAATAGTATTTATAGATTATACTTTTCCTGTATCATATCGGTACAATACCAAAGCGGTAATCGTTGAACAAATTAGGTTTTAACTAAAAAAGTATTGTGCGGAACTTTATACCTGGGTTATTCTAACATTATAGTTAATATTTTAAAAAACCTGAATGGTTATTTTATAATATACAATACTTTATGGAACACAAGGAAAGGATTCTTGGGTTAAACAACCAGTTGTGGATAAATTAAATAAACAACTTATTTTTTTGAAAGGCATCACTACAAAACAATTAAATGATGATCAACCACATGTCTTAACTTAAAAATCTTCTTTTTTTATTATTAAATCAGTCAATTTAATACTGAATAATTTTGATTTTATTGAAAAAATTGACATATCTGAAAGCTCTAAATTTGCAGGTAGTTCCAGCCAAGGAAAGGGTTCAAAGAAGATGTCGGCAACTGCAGATTATTTATCCGGTGATTATCAAATTATGCTTACTACAACATACAATGCCCGGATATGTGTTTGGTACCACGCTGCTTTGCTATGGGTGACGTTAAGCACACTTTCCTGTTTCAGAATAGTCGATGAATCCTGTATTGAGCTATAAGTTAGGATGCCAATATTTGCGAACACTCTTGCCACGAATACACTGTTAGCCCACTTCAGGTTATAAGTTATGTTTAGTGAAGGAAACTCAGACCACGCGATTATCGGACGCAGCCTAATTACTGGGAGTGGTTTCTATGTCAAGCATGGTTTCACATTTCAAGATGCATTAACCAGCAAAAAGTGCGCTTCTGGCCTAGCGCATATAGAGGGCGAGAATTTATTTTGGTACCATGCCGGCAAGTACGCCACGCCTTGTCTCTTCAATCATAGCGTATAGTGTCTACTATGCCGCGCCTACTGTAACTATTGACTAACGCGAACGGCGCCTGCTTCTCGACGCGTCAAGCAGGCGTTGTTTTCATCGATGAATCGACTTTTTCCCTGCACGCAAAACACAATTCTAACGTAGTTCAATATTGGTCTCGCGAAAATTTGCATAAAAGTTTTCCTGTTCGTACTCAATATCCCCAAAAATTGAACGTTGAATTCTTGGTGACCATTTAATAGGCCCTTTTTTATTGATGGGACTTTAAATTCCCGGAAATATCTAGATTTGCTAGAAACGCAAATAGTTCCGGAAACGACTTTTTTTGTGGGGGTTCTTGAAACAGGCTGTTTATGGCCACGAGCGAGCAGAAAATCTGAATCGGCCTGGCTATGGTACCAAAATAATTCCTCGAACCGTATAATACCTAACAATTAATTGAAAAATTAATATTTTTGTTGAAACTGTTACTCTAGATCAGGGGTGTGCAAACTTTTTTGGTTATCGACCCCTTTTAAAATATCTGTAGCAGTTTTCGACCCCCCCAACTTTATTGGTGAAAAAATTATATGCAGTGTGTATGTATTTTCAGGGCCAACCTTATATCTCCGTTAATATCCAAGACAGAATAAAAAAACTTTATACAAAAATTGAATTATTTTAAAATTTGGTGGAAAGCTTAAAAATATTTTATTGCAATTTCCCGCTAGAGGGCGATAGTCAACTTCTTTTTCTTAAATAGGATTCGACCCCCAGGGGTCGATATGGACCACTTTGCGTACCCCTGCTCTAGATGTATATAGATGTATATCGAAAAACTTCGGTGAAATTTTATTGGTAACCGTGTTTCTTTGTGTATCTCTTGAAATATATAGTCAAGGTAGTAATTACCTTCTAAAAAAATTAATACTTTTTAAATAACACTCAGTTTTAAATTCTTTTAATTTTCAGAAGAAATTTTTATTTAAAAAGCTTTAAAAGCCTATATGTGTACTTCTAGATACGAAAATAATGAAATGGGAATGTTCATGTCTTGTATGTTGAATAGCATACAAAACAACTTACCTAATAAAGGGATGGAAGGTTAAAACTTGGAGCCTGCGATCGAGATTTCCGGGTACACGATATTACAATGTGAATGTGGTTATGGTGCAGAAGTAGATTGAGATTCTTATTCTGTACAAACTTTATATATTTGTAAATAATTCATAATAAATTAAAGTTCTTTGATGGTAGTTTCGAGCAAAATAAAACAAAATAATTCAAAATGTGGTTCACATATTCAGTTTTTAAAAAAATGATGTAGTAAGATAGTTTAAAATCAAAGTAAGCAATGAGAAACATATGTATTGAATGTCAATTTGTCTATTTCAAGCGTAAAAATGATGTTTCTCTATAAAATATTGTTCAAATACTTAGTCGAAAACACAGACGGTGTTATGGTTTGGAAAAACAAACTTACAAACCAACACATTAAGTGTGTGAGATGTAATAAATTCTTAATTTGTCAGGTGGCAAATATGAAACAGACGCAATATTCAAGTTTATATGTGATATAGAAAGCGACATCATTAAAGACAAATCAGTAAATCGTTAATTCTACGCCCTAAAGGAATGCCCATTACGATTTGATGCTCTTATAAAAAAAGATGGTGAGCTTTGTGTCCATTAAGGGATGCATGGCGGATAGTGCAGCCACTAGTACTGCATTCAACAAAGTGTTAAACGACGAAAGAAATAAGCTAAATAAAAACTCCAGAAGTCTTGTCGAAGAGTCATCGTTACATCAGTGATTAGTTCATGTTGCGAAGAATATTTCTAAAGATCTGATAGAAGATATTGATGAATTGACTAAAGATTTCTCGAAAAATGTAAAATCATTCGGAGTGTCCTTAACTTGAAGAATGCACTTCGCCCTGCAGCTACAGATTTTATAAACTTCCAAAAGGAACGAAATCAAAATCATAAAAATTTAACGACGTTCTTGGATACCGATTTCTGTTGATTAATACAATTGCATTCCAAGTTCTTGAGTCATAATTTATTCTGCAATCATTTGCCACCAAGAACTTTATAAAGTTAATAACACAAAATAACACAAAACAGTCCCCTTCTAATAATAAAAAAATTAAATGTTATGTTATATTACCCCTAAATAAGTAGTTGGGTGTAAGATATATATCACTATTATCAGTATTTTTGTGATAGTGGAAAAAACTGAGCGATTAAATAATTAAATAAAAAATATTGGCTCCCTTGGGCCTGTTTTGCAGAGCAAAGCTTTTCATAAGAAGGCGACATATTGTAAATTGACACTCTGAGTTCTCTGAACTGTAATAGTATGCGAAGAGCTGTTTCTTTTCGTACAAACAATTCATGATCCAACTCGGCCCAAAATTCAAATAGTCATTTATTTTCAAATTATCTTTTGATTTCCCCACTTACCATAAGATCTATAAATTTTCTTCTTCTTCAATTGAAAAACCACTCGTTTAAAAAAGTCTCATAAGGATCTCAATTTTATACGATTCACCACGTTTACAACTATTGTTAATACTAAATTCAGAGCAGGGCTCATTTCTTGAAGAGCAAGAGTTTCCGCAAATAATGCAATGTGTCCAAATATTCTGCAGAGATTATTGCCTCACAAGGGCTTATCAACTACCTTCCAGGCATTGTTTGAGCACTATCTGTGTATATACCAACATAGTTTTTCCCCTGCTTAGGAATAAGGTAAGTTTTTGATTGTTCAATGTATGTATAACAGCAAGTCATTTTGAAGGTAAGTATCAGTCTACTAGTTTTTTGTATGCATTTTTATTCATAAGATGCCTTTTTAAAGAAGTAATATTTTTCACATTGTATGACTACAAATTAGCTTACTTTTAATAGAGATGGAATTCCTTCGCACGCACGATTTTTGTTTATACAGCAACAATATCTAATTTTCAAATAAATGCAAACCTAAACATCTGAAATATAGTGATGTTTCTAAATAGGTATACTGTTACGTACTAATGGTTATGATTTTTATTGCAGGATATAAATTGAATATATTTAAAAAAATAAAATTTGAGCGAAGTTTTCAAAATAGTAAATGTTTACTTACGAAAGTAATATGAAATTAGGTAAGTGGGATTAGATAAGATTTTCTAAATCAAGATTATATTTATTCCACATCAGAACTTTTAAGTGCTAATTTCTGTAAACACTTTGATAGTAATACCAGTGTTGCAAATCATGTATTTTAATCGTTTCTTAGTATCCAAGTCGAAATATAAAAAAAAATACTTAAATTAATTACAACAAAAAGAAAGAAAATCTACTTAAGATAGTAAGATACTTAAATTAAATACAAATACTTTAGCATATAGGGAATATATCCATATTTTATTTAAATTACTTTCTAAAAATGTAATTACTTTTCTTTAAAAAATTACATTTCACAATTCATAATAGTATAAGCATTCACAGTACCCCTAACATTACACAATTAGGAAAATACTTCAGTATCACACTTAGAAAAAATAAATAAAAAATTGTTTTGCACACAAAAAAACTTTTTGAAAGATTTTTAAATAAATCTTTTTGAAATAAAAATGTTTTTATCTTTTCTTTTTATCGTAGCTTCCAGGAATGCTATGTGCTTTATCTATTAGGTGTTTTATTGTTATATATTAAATTTATCATCATTAGTTTTATTACAAATATTTCAGCTTTTTCTGACGTCGGGTAATTGGTCGTTAACGGAACAGGGGGAACCCTGTATCTCTATTGATGTTATTACGATGGTTTTTGGTAAACAGTGCGACCTATTTTACCATTGGGTAAACGGGATATACTATGACATCAAGGAGGGGTAAACGACCTTCCGTTTCTACCTCCATGGTGAGAAGATCACTGTCATCCAGGGTAAGGGAATCTAAGCGTTGGACAAAATGTTGGGAGTTAAGGACAAAGGAGTCGGTTTGGCCGGTGTATGGTTTTAAGATTTGGTAAAGGTATTTGGAGAGTTTTTATGTAGGGCGATCTATGGTACTAACAATAGGTCCGAGTGGGACATTAGGTTTGTGGATTTTAGGAAGACCATACAATTAGGGGATTTGGAGTTGTGCGGAATTAAGATTTTTTGTACATCTAAGGGAAGGGAGGACGATTTGATTACGCTTGTGATGGAACGTTCAATGCGGGAAGTTGGATCACGTGGGAGATGTTTGTAGGATTCGGCCTGGAGTAAGGAATTGATTTTCTGTTCATACTCTTGGCTAACAAGCACTACAATGGCAATTCTACCCCTTGTCTATAACAATATCAGGATTGGACTTTGTTTAGAGCGGTCCATTCGGATTTAGAAACATTGGATTTGGGAAGTTGGGATCGTTATAGAATTTTGAAAGTTTTATGGCGAATAGGATCAGAGATATTGGCAGGGGATCTGACTTGTGCAGCCTCAACACTGACAATAATCCTCTCTGTGAGAATGTGTTTGTGAGTCAACAGTTAGGAAATAATGGACAGGAAGAATGGTTTATGACGGTATTTAGCAAGGGAGGTGTAGGAGTTTGTTTAGGAAGAAGGGCATTGAATTTTCGGAGATGGATTGTGGTAGTTAAGATGATGGTGATTTCAGCCAGATGGAAAGTTATGCGATCCAAAAGGTTGAAATCAGGTTGTGAAAGGGTTCCTGCGAGGTAGAGGTGGGGATCCTCCTCTTTTTGAGAGGTTTGCTCTCCTCAAAACGATTTTTGAGGAAAGCAAACTTAAGTCGTGCCTGGTTTGTGCGATTCGTTCCCGAACCAGAGCGGAACGCGCTCGACGAAGAATCTGTTGGGAAGAACGGGGGTGGATGCGGTGTTTGACTTGAAGTCATTTGGGAATGACGTTGTGATCACGGCATCTTAGTAGGATGGGTAATGAACACAAAAGTCTAGCGTACTTACTTCGAAGCTCTCCAAAGGACCTGGATTTGCTGAGCATAAATTTGAAATCGGACACAAAATCCTAATGACCTCAATAGAGATACAAGATTCCCCCTCCACCACATGTGAAAATCCGTCATTAATCTGACCTGTTTTGTTAGCGAAGAATCACCGACCCGAATTTTAGTATCACAAATTTTAGTATTATTTTGGTTTCCAAATAATTTTAGATTATAATGATCAATAGACACAAAGTTTACTCTTTCTCATGTCTTATTGAAATCTGAAAATAGATGTATTAAAGTCTAAATAACGTCCATCAAAAAAAAACTTGATCAGTTGACGATTGACTGAATTATAAATTTCGTTGCATAAAAAATATTCCTACAATTTCAAGTTGCAACATGGTAACGTTTTCCCTACAGTGCGCCTAAAAACTATATTTTTGTTGTCTAAATGAAATTCGTAACGTAACTACATATACAGAATGATGTAAAACATGTCAAATTATGTGCCAACAGGGAAATTTATGTGTTCAACTGGTCACCGCCCTCCCATACACAAATGCCATTTCCGCTCAGTTCTTATCGTACACGAGGAAATAATACCAGTAATTTGTGACACATGCAATCCGCGATTTAATGTCAGTACTGCATTCCGTGACATTATACAACGCGATTTTTTGAAATCCTATTGTTGGATATTGAATTTGTGAAAGGCCTCGGACGTGCTACGATCGATATGCAATAATAATTCACGACTTGCGACGACTGATAAACAGGTTTTTCGTGTTATCGCAATTAACTGGGTAATACTGCCAACAGAAACAAATGATCTTCTTGGAAATTACGTAAGAGGATCGTGTTGAAGAGTATACTTACTGGTTCCGTGGGTAATTACTTCGAACGAGTTATGGCTGAACAGCGGTCCCATAATGAGACCATTGTACACGGATGGAAACAAAAACAATGAAAAAAGTTCATAAAAAAATGTGTCCTCTTTGACTTTGTTTTCGATTGGAAACAAGGAAGCACCAAAGCGATCTATGGACGTTGTGAAGACAATGCAGTTGCAACAAGACGTGCTTGCGCGCCTTAAATGTATTTAATTTTTCATTAAAATGGTAGAAGCTGCATAGTAGGAATGGCAGGCTTACAGAATCCCTTCTCAGTTCAATGAGGGAAACTCAATAGACATAATGAATTACAGTATGACCTCATGGTCATTAGTACAACGAAATGAACCTTAACTCGGGTCCGTCGCATCTGTGATAAGCAATTCGAATTTTGAGTAAAAAATTCATTACTTAAGTATTTGCAAGCTATTTTTTGGAATAAAATGATTAAACTGACAATTTCCAAACCAATAATTTCCACCATGCAGAAAGGAAGAAAGGGTCTACACGTCTGCAATGACAGTTCCAATCTGCCTATCTTAAAAAACAACTTGAAGGTGATATGGTGATAAATTATGGATTAACCAACCAGGATATCGAATGAATATCGTTTCGATAATATTTAACAGTTGTTTCAGCTTCCAGGAGAGTTAATTCTATAATCTCCTTGGTCAATTTGGAAGTTACCACTATCAGCTTCAAGTTGCTTTGTGTATGTACGAGGCCTTATGGTTTAGTTGCCCTTTCTATGATTACTTAGTATGCAAATAACCATACATACATATGTATGACGGGAAAATAACTACACTCAGGTGTAGTTATTTAATAGCTTAATCTTTGGTGAATGTATTCTAGGTAAAAAAATTAAAATTATGGCCATAGATAGCCTTTATAACTATTACTGGATAATATGAAAGGTCCCTAAAAAACAATCAGAACATATTGAGATCCAAAATTGTCATTTATTCGTCGTCGTCATCATCATTTTAACAAACACAGCTTCCAGATGCAGTATTTTATACTACATTTTCTGAAGTAGTTCAAGCTGATCAAGTGTAACAATAATCTGCTACTCAGAAATAGTTCACAAAATTGTGTTTGTGTATGATTATAATTACCTAAATATGGCCAATAAACATTCTTCAGGAGAAATTGATTCTCTATAATGTGTGTTTTGCTTTGTTAAACTTGATCCAACTAAACTCAACAATAATTTGAAAGTTTTTAGAAACATTCTGTAACAAGTACAAAACTTTTCTTCGTTATTGCTTAATTCTTCACTTCTTTTATAATTGCCAACACTTGCACAAACAAGTTTATAAAGATAAATCCAATAATCCCTTGTACTTTTATTTCGTACTGATTGCCACATCAAAAAATCTTCTTCTTCAAGGCACGACATGATGAGGGAGACAAATGCTAAATGTGTGCTGTATGCTTCTTTGGTGTGCAGCCTCAACTGATTTCTGATACAGTTATTTCTTTGATATTAGCAGACATTACTAATAAGATCTTCATTTATTTTTTGTTGGACTGCAGTTTGAAGAAAAATCTTTATGACTGTTTCTTTCTTTAGAACTAATGTTCTTAAGAACATTATTTTTTGTATCTGGGTCGTTGCTTCATTAGTAACTGTACTAATTTGTTCAGTGACTTCTGAATGTATGCTGTTTATTATTTGATTTTATTATTACTTCTAGTCCTATGAAGCATTTTGTATAGCAATTTTAAGTATACTTATTTGTAATTAATTAATAATTAGGTTCCTGCTCCGAACGAGGAATTCTACAAGCAATGGCCGTATTCAAGGTCAAAAGTTAATTCACAGAAAATAATTCTGTGCGTATACTACACGTGGTAAGAATATGTAAAATCGTTTTCGCTAGTTTCATGTCAAGTTTCCAAGTGCGAATTATGATAATAATAATAATAATAACGATTATGTTATACTTTTCCTTTGTTGGAGGTAGAGTTTCCTCCTTGTTGCAGCAGCATGTTCAATTGATGTGTCTTAAGCGGTAAAATATAATGTCATCTCGTGGCTTACTATTTTACTTGAATATTTTGTCAAAGTTATTTAATTGCTGCATGATGATTAAAAAACCTTTACTGTTAGATTATCTAGAACTTAAATTTTGCAGAGAATTAGCGAAGATTTTTTTCTTGTACTTTAAGATGTCAACCTCGCGGTGTAAAAATATATTTATCAATTACAATTTTTATGTATTAAAAGAACAACCTTTTATGGTCATCTTACAAATTATCGGTACCGAGATAAATTAATGGGAAACACAATATAATGACATCATTTATTAACTAAAAAAGAATGCTTCTTTAAGCAAAAAGGGCACTAAAAAGTAAAAGGATAAATAACTCCATGTAACAAATTTTCAAAAAAGTTCTGTTTCTGGTTTGACAGTATTAGTTTCTGTTTAATTGAGCAGCAAGTATGTAGAAAAGAGTAGTTATACCCCTGAAACTTTGCTTTTGTGGCTGTCACAGTGGTATTTGTGGCTGTCACAGTGGTACGTAAAAGTTTAAATTTTTTTTATTCTGTTGGTACCACTTTTTTAATAGAATTTTTTCTAATCATCGAAAAGTCTTATTTGAATGCAAATTACTCTCTGTTTCATAAGTCTGATACTAATAAAGATTTCTTTTCAATTTTCAAGGTACCCATAGTCAGTGAGTTTTTTCCCATAACTGTTGATTCAACTCAGATATGGCTTCAAGAAGTTGCAACCATCCAGCAGATGCCTTCTGTTTTATTTGTGGGGAATTTATTAAAACGAGAGGGAAAAAATTCCCCGTTTCATCATTAGTTAAGATGTGTGAAGCGTATAAGGCTTACTTCAGGATGCCTGTTGGAGACCAGGACAAATCCTAGGCAAGAACAGGTAAGAACACTCTGGAAGCATGGTACCGAGAGAAAAAGAGGGCTATGAAGTTTGGTGTTACAAGAATTTGGCGAGAACCCACGGACCATTCTACGAACTGCTACTTCTACATGGTGGACCCTTCTAAACCACGGACTGGCAAGAAAGCATTTATCCCAACATGCCATCATCCATTGCTCCTGTGCCACATGGACCTGAACTTCCTATTCCTAATCCTCCACAGGGAGATGAAACTGGTGATGACAGTAATTCGGAAAGTGCGGAAGATTTTCATGACACTATTTACAGTGCTGAAGGTGGAACCAACGAAAGGAAACCATACCATCCCAACCAAAAGGACCTTAATGATTCGATCGGGGACCTTGGTCTTACAAAGTCCAATGCTGAGCTCTTAACATCCAGAGTGAAGCGACATGACAATTGTTCTATATTTTTCATCAAAGAAGATGAACTTTTGCTATTGTCATGATATAAGTGGTTTGTTTGAGAACATCGGAATTCCTCTTCATCCTAGTGAGTGGCGGCTCTTTATAGACAGTTAATCGAAGAGTTTGAAAGCAGTATTAGTCTATACCGGTAACTAGTTTTCGTCTAACCCCCTTGCCCATTCAGCACAGCTTAAAGAAGAGTACCACAATGTGAAGAGATTGCTAAATGCATTGGAATATGAAGAATATGGTTGGGAAGTTATTGGAGACTTCAAAATGAATGCCTTCAAGGAGTGTTTACTAAATTGCCATGCTATCTTTGTCTGTGGGATAGCAATGACACTAAAGCACACTACCATAAACGATATTGGCCTAAACGTACTGAGTTCACTGTGGGGAAGCACAACATTAAATGGGAGCCACTTGTAGACCTTCGAAATGTACTAATGTCACCTTTACATATAAAACTGGGACTGATGAAACAATTTGTGGCAGCGTTGGACAAGGAATCTGCAGCATTAAAGCATCTACACAGCTTTCTACAAAGCTCTGTTCCCAAAGCTTTCCGAAGCTAAAGTTAAAGCAGGCCTTTTCGTGGGACCTCAAATCAAGAAAGTTATTGAGTGTCAAGAAATTTCCCAAGCTTCTCAGAGCAAAGGAGAATGAGGCATGGATCAGTTTTGTTAAAGTAGTTAAAGGCTTCCTTGGAAATCATTAAGCTATGTTGAATTAGTTGAGACTCTGGTTAAAAAGTATATCCTTGATGCCCACCTTGACAGGTTCAAAGAGAACATGGGTACCTATTCCAGGGAGCAAGGAGAGCGCTTTTATCAGGACATGCAACATTTTGAACCTCGCTACCAGGGGACCTACAATGAACACATGATGGGGGACTATATTTGGGGATTTATTCGTGAAAGTGATATAACATACACTCGCAAATCTCGCAAAGCTACACATTTCTAGGTTCCTTGTCATCTATTTGTAGAATTTTGGTTAATGTGTACGTTTCCTTAATGACAGTACGCAAATTTCAACTTTTCGTTGTCCTGACCACGAAAGCCTGAAAGCTGACCATGATGGAACCAATTAGAAAATGATATTGGTTACCCAGAAACAACAATTGTATAACATGGTGTAATTGATTATGATTTTTGCTCATTGATTAAACAGAAAGAAATGGTTATTGCGTAAAATAAGCGGAAAACAGTAAGGAACTACAAAATGCACAATTTCGTTTGTTTAGCGTTGAATTTCTAAATGTCGTTTTATGTTTGTTTTGTTAAGTATGTTTGCTACTCTTTCAGATATGTTTCCACAATATGAAGTGGAAACGTATTTAGTATTTTTGTGTTGTATATTGTTTGGATATTTTTTCTAATCAAACATAAAGATTCTCAATTAGCTAAACTAAAACTGTTTTTGCAGTCGCTCTCCTTATGCCGACTTTATGTAAATATTGTGCTTCTGTCGTTAGCCAGAATGATGAGAGGTGGTTGGGGTTCTTTCATCATCAGATCCTTTACTAAGTTCAAGGATGTACACGATTATTGCACAGATCCACATGTACAGAGCCAGGAACACCAGACTGCAACGTTCCAGTGGACATCTATCTTGATGAGTCTTCAAACCGAGCTAACTTCAAATCATCACAAGGATTAAAGATGCTTGCGCTTTATGATTACGTTTTTTCTATGAAAAGGCAAACAAAATCGAAGAAAAAAATTTGGGCTTTGTAGAGTTTAAATGACTTAATGCCACGAGAATTTCCAAAGCCATTGAAGATTTTGTCACAATCTGAAACCTAGATCCCGATATTGTGTGAGACTAGATGGTCAGAGAAATACAAGAGTATTATTGTACAATTCTTTTTACTCCACGTTTGTTAGATAATGAGAACCTCTGTTTAGAAAATGTACAGTAACAAGAGTTTAATTATTTGCTATAATTCTTGTTATGTTAAAATCCAATCATAGCGGACCATTAAACTTTTATCACCGTATTAATTTCATTAGGGAATATGCGATCGTTTGTAGAGACAGATCGGAAAATTATATTTTGTACCAAGGGTTAACATTTTACCGGAAGTACGTGCATTAATAATTTTAAACTTCTTAATATGCCAGTACCGTAATAAGCCTTCTAGGAGGCCACTAACGGTTATCGGTGTTTACCATTGAACCAAATATACATATATTAGAACACACGTAAGTACATAACTGAAAGTTGAGGTTGTCGTCTCCCAGCATTGCCCGCCAAATATTTGCCCAAACAAATTGGCATACCTATCATAGCGTGGACATAGAAACATCTACCATCGACTTGAACGCAGTTCAAACAGGTGAATACATTATTTACCGAGTAAGGCCCTGTGGTGGGGAAGTGACCGAGTCTGCGAGCCTGGCACGGCGTGGTACCAACCGTTTACAATACGACTGGAGCTCGCGAAGGACAAGCCGACCTCACCGGCTTGCTCGCATACCGATAAATAATATTATCTTCAACTTCGAGCCATTGTTAGAGATTGCGGGAGACGTAAAACGTAGGTGTGGAAACGAAAAGATCAAAACTGCTAGTGGGAAAAAATACCGAAATTCCGGCCGTGACGTAATGCCCGCCTGCATTTGCACCGACTGACACCGATAAAATTATTTATAGAGCTCATTTATGTGTGGTTAATGCATGAAATTCCTAAGTGCGCAGTAAAACATGTAAATGTCAAGTGTCCAGTAATACCTTAAAGGAACTGGTGTTGCCAAGAAAATAGGCAACAGGTTCTATAACTGCCATCATTATCCTCTTTCTGCAATACTATCCAAGTGAGATGAACGTATTATGAAACTATTTTTGAAAATACTACTGTCTAAAAAAACGTATAAATAAATAAATCTTCCTCTCGATGAATGCACACTTCTCAAAGCGTTCCCATGTGTGGCACGCTAAATTATTTCCTCATCTAAGTCATTAAACATTCTTCGTACTCTGTTATTACGGGCTCCAGTATTATGGGCTGCCACTTGATATCACATATTATGATTCTGTTCCGGAAGGGTAGGCAATCTAAATTAATGATAGCGTACCTCTACCCTATATTCCCTAGCATTCAGTATTATGTATGCTATCCTTTGCTTTACGGAAGTTAAACGTCCAATACCGCAGATTGCTGCAGCAAAGTTATGTGGTGCGAACTGTAAATCAACAATATTTGATTTGATCGCTGCTATGTATTCAAACAAAAAGTTTTTGCTACTATATACATGCAAGAAGAATACCTTTATCATTTAGAAGGAAAGTGATTTTATTAAACGTTTTTCTAATAACCAAAAATTTATTATTTAATTAATTTAATGTAAATTTTATTTAAAAACAAATATTCAAAAAGCAAAAATTTATTTTTAAAATTAACGTTGACTTCAAAATGAATTCCATTAACTTCACATTTTTGTTGTCAAAATGTACCTATTTCATTTCATCAATTAGTTTTTCTGGAGGTAGCAACATTGAATGCAAAATATTTCGTTTAGCTAATTCGATAATCTGAATTATATCACTTAATTTATTGCTGAAGTCTTGCAGATATAGTATTTGTGTTTGTAAAATGTTTATTTTGAAATTTAAATAGAATTTTTCATTTAATTCATTTATTGCTTCGCTTACTCGTAGAAAGTTAATATTTATTCTTTTACTTGTTTCATTTAAATATTTTATAACACGTCGTTGATTATTCAAAACAAATTCTTGCGATTTACTTAATTGTGCATTAAGGTTATCATAATACTCAGCATCTTCATGGTCTAAATTTCCGGATACTAATTTAATTGCGCTTCCCAACATATTTAATAAAGCTTTGTTCTTGGTTTTAAATTTAGTGCATTTATTTTATAATTAATTTCATCATTTAATTCCATCATTATATTCATTTCTGCAATATACGTGTCGTTTAAAAAGATCATAAAACTTTGTTTATATCTATCGTACAGTTCTAATACAAAGTTCATATCTACTTGTGTAATTAATTCAAAAGATAGTTTACTATTATAAGCAATTCCTAACCTAATGGGTAGTATACCAGATGGATTTTCTATTTCCATTATCTCTGTCCTGTATCCTCCAATGAGGTACAGTAACAATACTATTACTCTCTTCATCTAATGGTCGTGTTGTCTTCTTTCTTGTTCTGCGTTGTTTCTTCTTTTTGATGGTTCTGCGTTGTTTCTTCTTTCTGGTTCGTTGTTCTGTGTTGTTTCTTCTTTCTAGTGCTTCTCGGACATTTGATCTACTGATTGGAATTGGTTGGCACTTAGGAGGCAGATCCTTTCGTCCAATTCGGAGTTGCTACTCCCACCAATTTGAGGCTTTGGTACCTTCACTAGCTCTTGTATGCTGTCGTTACTACTTTCTTGTTCTTCTTAGTTACGAATTTTTGACTATTGTCGTACCAATTGTGTTAACTAATCCTCTGCCTTTAAACTGACTGCGCCAGTTTTGGTTTTCACTCCAATATTTGTGTTTTTAAAAACTACTGAGGTAAATAACTTTTAACTTTATTTCTTTGTTTAGGTTTCAAAATAAAATAGAAATTAACGACGCGACACACTTATTATAAATGAATTATCGAGTAGCGTTTCGGTCTCCCTTTATACTCTTCTTTTATCTTCATGCTGAGTCTGCATCTTCTCCGGAATTTTTCTATTATTTATCCTATGATTCAGGCGTGCGATATAACTTATCTCCTGAATTAAATGAGATATCATGTGTCGGTTTTCACTCTTACATTAAGAGTGAAAACCGACACAAAAATACTACTCTTTTCGTTACACTATGCACTAGAATATTAAACGTTTATGATATGAACGTAACAAATTGAAAATTACAATCATCAACAACCTAATGTGCAATGGTATAATAATTTTTAAACAGTTACATGTAAAATTCTGTTGTCTTTCGAATTTGTTCAGATATTATTGGCGTTAGTTCTAACGGTTTGCAAAGTATTCGTAATTTTCTACATTTCTAATATTGCATACAATTAACTGAATGTTAAAAGATCAATATTTGAATTGCTATTTTTATTTGGATTATTGTTCCCAAAATTAATTGTAATGGGAGCTAACGTTTAGCTTAGCATTAAAAAGGTTTTTTTTGCCATAGGCCAAGAACTGGTTTTTGATGTTATATTAAGAATGAGAAACACTATCGTCTTCAATAATTTTAAATAGATCGTAAAGCGACATTTTTACTTTCTCTCATAAGGAGCAAATATTGCATTCATATCGGTCCAAAATTTTATGGTGATATTTTGATATATCCTCGCGCATTAGGCTAATTTAAGACTAATGGTACCATTTTTGGTACCATTGGTCGGTCCAACAGTGTTCCACACTCCTCATAT
>JAWQRJ010000817.1:0-18226 GCA_033557515.1 Diorygopyx duplodentatus | reverse complement strand
AAGGGATGTTCAACGCGCACATGTGGGCCTTAGACAACCAACACGGAACCCAACAACGCTTCACTGTTACGCTTTACTGTGGCCTTACCACGTCTTTGTGTCTTTATCACGTGAGGGTGACGTTTCCACCCATGCTTTCCTATGTAATTATGGTTCCTAATGATGTTCTCTACCTCCCCTCCAAGTTTGTACACGAAGTTCTGGGACACCTGTATATTTCGTCAAAGTTTATAAAGGTCTCCTTAGTGACCATAAATAACACCTTTTATGGTTATTTGACATTTTTGCCAAAATTTCAAAAATTCATTTTTGACAGATTCCAACACTCAGATTTTTTTAAAACTGAATAAGATTAAATACATTGTTGTACTAGTGACGAAAAATGCTGTTATATATAATTTCGTTACAAAGTAATAAATTTTATCGCTTATGATAAGGACGTGTATAGTTAGAAATTTAGGGTTTCTTCCAACATATCTGTCCCTGCATCATTATCAATGAAGATTACTTTATCTAAGTTAGCTAAGGATGGGCCTAGAATACACTTCCTTGGCGTAGAGGTATTTCTTTAACAAAAAAGGAAGTGGTTCATGTCCTCTTCTATTAACCCTTTGTCCTCAAACTAGAGGACTACGCAACCAAAAAACAAAGTTAAAAAAACGATTACTTTTCCTTTGAAATACAAACTATAAGACGTCTCTACGGTAATACGGCTAGATAACACAAAATCAAACACTAAACAGTGGTTCTGTTTTATGAAAATTTACACCTGATTCTAAATGTATTTTCTTTACTGATTTTTAATTAGAAGTCCTTTTCTAGTAACAGCTCTAGTTTTTGAGCTATGAAGAGGAGCGATTTTTACAAGAATATACCAATTTTAAGCTACAACTTTTTATTACACTAGGCTAATTTGAATAAAATTTTCTTTTATAAGATTTTCTCGCATTAGGCCGACTCAGGAACACTACTTTGAACGCTCCTACAGTAGTCAGCCATCATATTTGCATTCCAGTAACCCAGTCTTGATGGAAGCGTTCTCCTTGCTCCTCACTTAAATCGCCATGATTTTCAGGAAAACGGTTTAATTGGCTGAAGAAGAAATGTAGCTTAGTGCTCATGTTGCATCCAAGGAAATGCAGCATTAGTTGCTCAATGTGTTGAGAGTAGTTGGCAGACTTTATTTCCTAAGAAATTTTTCACTACCCAAACAAACTCATTCCACGAATATTTTCCAATATCTGTCATGCAATTAGGGATTTTCGGATCATTTATTAATTTTCTAATTTGAGGGCCATCAAAAATACCAGCTCTTGTCTTTTCAGTACTCAATGTTGGAAAAGTTCTCGTGATGTACTTAAAAACATTCCCCATTTTTGTTGAGAGCTTTTATGTACTGTTTCCTAAGCCCTAATTTAATATGCAAAGGAGGCAATATTATACGGTTTCTGGACACTAGTGGGGCATTTATCATATTTAGCCTACCCGGCACTAGAGCCTCCCTCAAAGGGATGTTGACCCAAGACGAAGACCACCATTTTCAGGTTTACACATATAACCCAGTTATGTTCTGCGTACTTTATTTTCTCCATTACTAAGGAAATCGTAGGGTATTCTTGCCATTGTGTAAGAGTACACATTTAAGACTGCGTTTTGATGAGTCTGTAAATAAACGCGAATCATTTGAATCATTGTCTTGTAATCCTATTGCAGCCATTAAACCAGGAATATCGCCGCAAAACACAAAACCATCCTCTTCAGAGAAGAAAGGGTAGAAATTCTTTTCCCTTCTGCGATAGACCGAGATATTTGTTTCTGGTGTTACTAGATTTCTTCCTTTCAACCGAGAAGCTCGAAGTTCTGATGCTATTTTCGACAGTCCGCGATCTCTGATCAAGTCATCTACGTCATTTTGATTCAGTGGTCTACGTTCGCCGGGCAGTCAAAGTCACTATCCTTACCACCATCACTATCTTCTGGGTATTCCTGAGATGTACTTGGTTGAGGAATAACTCATCACTAGAACTCATAGCAGGTCTAATAGCAGATTTTGAGTTGGAATAAATCCATTTGGAACGATTTTTGCGATTTATGCCGGTAATATTCGCAACGCAAAAATAACAGTCATCATGATGGTTTGATGGTTCACGCCAAATCATTGGAGTTTTATACTTAAAGGTAAGTCTTTTCTTAAAAGTAAGTCTTATTTGCCCATAAACGCAAAGACTCCACACAACTTCTACACACCAAATTTAGAATCCAGGGCTTGGTATTTGGTTCTATTGGCTTCTTTGTTTTTTAAAAAACAGAGTTTTGTTTAAAAAATTTAATTGATCCATTTGATTTCACTTTGATTTAAGCAGTTCGTGTTTTTCAATAAATCATTTAACTTCAACAATTTTTTTCTCGGACATTTTCTAATTAAATCCATCTTCATAATTGCAAGTCGTCTTAGGGCAGCTAAACTCTATCTAAAAAAAATGTAGAATGCCTTTTAAAAAATAGTCGATGACGTCACAGCCGTTACACCGACGATACAAAATTATAACCGATACCAAAAAGCGCCTACCTTTAAAACAAAGTTGAATTTGCAGATAGATAGCAAGCAACTGTTTATTTATTACAAAATCTATGAAAACTCCCTAAAATGTAAATAACCACAAGTAACAATTAGAGTATTTGTTGGTTGGGTTCGGTTTTGTATAGGAAATATGTTACAATCAATACACTTTAATGCAATTTGGCTAAGCTTCCTCACAACCGAATGGTTGAAACGGCATGGATAAAAGAAAGATGATACTATTAGAGTTAGCAAGCTCCCAAAACGCGAGTTTTGGAACATTGCAAAACCACATATATAGGAGAGACAGGAAGAACCATCGCCCAAAGAATTGGAGAACACAAAAGACATAATAATTCAGCTTTCTGAAACCATTTTTTAATTAATGACCACCAATTCGACATCCAAACTGATGAATGTTCTACATCATTCAAAAAGAAAGGATATTTAATGGAATTACAAGAATCATACGAAATTGATAAATGTATAATAACCAACAACCATATACAATGTTTGAATGACCGGATTCAGCCAATAAAAATACCTAAGTCACTCGAGCATCCATATACACTTTAGGACCACACCACACATACAACATAAACTCTAAAAGGTATTGATAATTAACATATATCAGGACAAATAGTAGTCACTAACACCTGCAATAAAAATTTTGTTTCCCAAAAACAATATTTTACATTTTTGTGTAAATTCGCTCGTAGGGATTCGCATACCCATCTGGAAAATCCAGATTCAAAACTATCCAACAGATCTATTCAAAAATTTTACTGGTAAAACAGGACAGAATAGTTTCGATAGTCTATTATATTGGAAATAAGTTGCCCAAGAAAATTATAGCTCACAAGCTCATAAGACTAGTGTTTTCTGATAAGGTTTTTTAGGTTAGTTATGTTATTTATTCAAGACAAAAATCGCCAAAGAAATCGACAAAAAATGTTAAAGCAGTTTTTTAAAAGTTCCTATATGTTGTGGATGCAAGCTCAAAACTGATGTTGTTATATAACCCATAATAACCATAACCTATAATATTGCCGGTGGCAATTAGTCGGAACGCCCAGTAAATTATAAGACATAAACTATTTCATCACATTTCCGCCATATCAGACAAATTACACCTGCTGTGCTACAACAGATGCGAAAACGAAATATTTTCTAAGTGATATTCGCTCAGCTTTATTAACCATGAAAGTGCACTAAGAGAATAATTGAAAATGCCTGTTTATGACGTGCTGCGAGTTCCAGGATGTAACGAGATGAACACGGAGTGAATATAGAACCAGTCAAGTCACTTCGGAAAGCCCAGCGACGTCGACGAGTTCATTTACCTGGCAAAAGAGACGGACATATCAAATTTACGAAATAAACGCCTCCCAGACTTCTACAGACCTCCGTGGCGTTAAGTGGAACAAGTTAACTTAGCGGCCTCTTACATACGCCAAGCGAAAATTGACGCCTTCGTCTAATGAAATCAATTCTGCCCAATTAAATGTTGGAACCATCTAACATTTATAAAAAAAGGGTGATCAAAATATGTTTGTCTTTTCAATGTTTTGTCTTTTCAATCTTTAAATTATGTTTATCTTTTCAATTCTGTACTTCTTAATACCCCTCAGAACTACTTTCAAACACCAGTATCATTATAATGGTACAATAGCATAGAACAATTGCAAAATATTTTAAATTTGGCCAATTTTGTCTGGGTTCTATGGATTTTTAAAAATGAGACATTTTGTCTTAAAAATCTCATATTATTTTTCAGTATATACCAAAACAATAACAATTAAATTATATTGACATGGAAATATTGGACAACAATAAATATTATGATTATCATTAATTAGTTACCTCAAGCACTGGTGATGATTAAAATACATAGAACCAATAACTTTAATGACGCAATTTTCCATCAATTAAATCATTGTTTACCAGTGACGGTACACATGTAGTCGTTACGCGCATCGCATAATTAGCTGATTTGCATTCACGTAATGTTTATAATTTATACAAATATCTCGCGGTTTATAGAGCAACGTAATATCGCAACAGATATGCACTTTCCTGCTTAATTCTTGGCGTTGTGTTAACACAATAAGTCGTAAAGTTGGGAATCAATAATTCGTGTAGGTTGCTCAAGATACTCATTGAAATCGCTCGTTCTTACCATTGTTACAATTTCTTTTCTCATCATCAACTACTGCGTGTAATTTGCTTAATTAAATGGTCATTCGAAGCTGATGGGGTACTTAAGATGATTATTAATTAAATATCCTCTATTCCCACAGGGTGATCAACTGATTAATAACTGGTTATAACAACCTGAATCTAAAAGAATAGTAACCAGAATAAATTTAGAGATTCCGGTGCGATTAATCACATAGGTGAATCATAGGTGATAGGTCTCAAGTTTCAGTTAAATAATTTCAAGATATGAAATGACTTCATTTCATTATAATAGCTTACGGACCCAGCGAGCCATCGTGTGGTCAAACTAACTCAAACTTCAAAGACCGTCGAGTTTGAGTTAGTTTGAACGTTAACCACGCGATTGTCCTGCCAGACTAAATATGCTTGATATTTGGCGGTTTCGATGCGAAAAACCGATTTAGATAGGGCTCAACCTTCAAAAAAACTTATTTTAAGATATAAAATGAGTTTTTGAGCGTTGAAACAATACCTTGCTGGAACGACGAGTTAGTTTGCCGTTGAGCACACGATAGCGCTGATAATTTAAAATTGTGAAAAAGGACTAAAAATATGAAGTTTTTTTATCCGAGCGAGCTCGGTCTAACAGGTGCTATTTGCCATCTACACGTTTTTTTTTCTTCTTTTTTGTTTGCAATACTTCTTGTTAATTATGTTAATTCCATAAAAAAATTCCTGTTCTTAACGACAGTTCTTATGCACATTTTTGTTGTAAAATTGTCCTGTAACTGGTTTTTCTGTTGGGCAATTGATTATTATTATTATTATCTATCTTATATTAAAAAAAAATAGTACCTCCGAGCTTCGTTTAGACTTCTAGTGTTTCAGGTACAATAAGTAAGCTAACTATACTGTACATCAAATTTTGTTTTGTTATTTACAAAAATTAAATCAGGGTATCTAAATGAAGGTAAAAAATACCCGAAATATCTTGGTGACGCCAATGGGAACAATTTTGTATAATTTTTCCGTCCATACGTTTACTATCTATACTATTTCCCTCGAAGGCTAAAGGAAAACCCATGATGAAAACTCCTTTCATACCTGGCATATGCTTATATTATAAATATGAGATATTTTTATGCAATAATCATAAATATTGGTTAACGCCAACATCGAGGCCTTAAACAAACTTCTGATATCTGCATCGATTCAAAAATGGTTAAACTGGAACTCTTTACAGCTGCCTTAAGACAAAATAAGTCGATTTTAAGCTCATAAAATGTTCCTACTTTAAAATTTGTTATTTCGAAATACCATAATTCTAATCTACCGGGTGAGTCAATAATGTGTCACCCTACGATATCTATTTAAATACAAAATGTTTAATGTTGATGAACATCTACTAACTAACATTATCCTGATCAACTATACAGGATGTCCCATGGTTTCAGTCTCTCCCGCTCTTAGAAGTATTTTCATATATACAGGCTGTCCCATTTCTTCTAGGCGCAACTTGAGTTTTTTAAATTAAACACCCGGTATATTATTACATTTTTGGGTTTCTTATGGAATTTATGGTCTATTTTTATTAAACATACATTTGGCCAAAGTCGCAACCTTTAAGAGTTATTGGACATTTAAAGATCAAATATCTGGTGTAACTTTTTCACATGACTTTCTCACCTACCCCCTGACCTTTTTGTAAAAAATGTTCAATACTTCCTAAATGGTGCGACTTTGGCTAAATGTATGGTTAATAAAATCGACCATAAATTCGACAAGGAATTCTCAAAACAAGGTGTTCTGTTTATAAAACTGAAGTTGCATAGCGTCTAGGAGAATATATGAAAATACTTATAGAAGAAAAAAGAAAAAGTGTTAATCACCGATTGCCAGACGAACGAAGGAACAGACAGAAAGATAAATGGATCAACTTCCAAAAACGGTATCATTACCCTTAGAATAACCTAATTCGCAAAGATATATCAAAATCTCACCATCAAAATGTTGGACACAATGCGTCTAGTAGATCCTTTCATTGAGATATAAGGGTGAGGATGAGAGGTATAAGACTGGGCCTTCAAATAGTATTGAGCTGTTTAGTTGTCATCGTATTCACTTTTCTCTCATGAAGATGTGAAGGGACATTCTAAATCTAGGTGAACCTAGAAAAAAAAAAGAAATGCCAAAAATGAAAAAAAAATGGAAGGAAAATATCAGTGGGTTGATAAGCGGCAAAAATTATTTAAAAAAAATACTATGCAGGTGATTCAAATTTATTCCCTTACTTCTGATAGTGAGGATAACTGTACAATGTTTACATTTAACAGTTATATAACCTTATTCACAGTTTGTTGATACTCCTCCGCTTTCTGCTCCTCCAGCAGTGTAAATATTGGGATGGTATAAGGGTGGTTCCAAGTTATTACTTCTATGTCAAAGCTCTTCCCCTTCACCTTATTGCTCGTTGATATGCAATCCATACTTCCCATTCTTTTCCAGTAGTGTGAATAGCGAGATGGTAGAAGGGTGGCTCCAATTTGTATATGTTACCCCCCTAGGGCAAAGGAATATATTCCTAATGGAAAAAATACAAGGAGAGAAATATTAACTGTAAAATTAATTAGTTGAATTGAATTTTTTACGTGTTGGTTTCTATAATTTTTTTAAATTAAAGAAAAATTACTTATTCAAAATTTATTTATTTAAATGATTGTCAACATAAACTGCCGTGGTGTTAAGTTAATTTGCACCAGACGACGGACCATTTCTTACCTTATGGATTGGTGGATTGATGGTCCGGGCATAGGTTCATCCACGGGTCCCTCGCCCTCTTCCATCTTTTCGAAGACCCCTTCTTTCTTGCTGCTGGAAAAAGGTCTGTATATTTGCAATCTACAAAGTTGGGTTGTGCACTTCCACCCCTAGCCCCGAACAATTCTATTTAAAGTTACTCTTCTTTCTTGACAACAAAAAAAACTTAGTTTCGCTTAGTGTCAACACGGTGACAACGCATCGTTTACACTGAACGATATTTCACTAATTCCTGTTTACACAAATTAATCAATGGTGCGTTCATGAACATAGCTAAGAACGGTAGCTAATACGGTTTTTAAAACCATTTTAAAAATGCATAATAACTATACACTGCATTCTTTAAAACATGCCGTTTTCGAGAGAGAAAAGTAAACTTAAACATGAATACAATACTGTAAACAAAAATTGTTCCATTTAAAATAAAGTTATGTCCACTTAAAAATTGCGTAGTTCGCCATTATGTAATGAACGCCCTGTATAACATTAAAAATTTGTAAAAGTTCGGAGATAGTCTTAGCTAACCACGTATCAAAATGTGTGTCTTAAATTCAAAAAAATATTTCTGTATGATTTATTAAGGCGACCTGCGGTGGAAACCAATATTTTAATATAAAAAAAAAACGTTGCATCGAATTTAAAAATATAAAATATGGTTATACACAGAAAGAGTTGGCAATTAAGAATTTTTGAAAAATGGTGGATCACCTGTGTAGTTGAAAATAATTTTAGAAGTTTTTAAAGTTTTAATAAAGAAAATAGAACTTTATGTAAATTTTACTTTAGCTCTTATATAAAATCTTAAATATTAACATTTTATAAAAGATAAACAAACAGAAATGTTGGACCTCGTTTAAAGACAATATTAAATCAATCCCCATTACCCTTATGCCAAATTTAGAAAAAATTCAATTTAGTATGCAAGACGATATTCAAAGACCAAATGGTTAGGTATTATAAAATCGTATACCAACATTTATGGATAATTTATTGTCAGGTAAGAGAAAAAAATCATTCGTTCAACAAAATGGTGCACCAAACCAAAACAGAATTGAATGCTTTCAACATAACTTAATGGTTAAAATTAATGGTTTAAAGTCCAAAGGTTTATATGTTATTAAAAATCGGATTTATGTGAATAACACTAACAATTTCAACAGGATGTGTGTTGTTGACTCATTTCATAAAATCATACACCGTATCAATATAACTGTTATTATTATGATAAAATTTCCATTACATACAAATACCACAACAGATAATGCACAAGAAGAAAGAAATTATTATTCTAGACCCCATTTTATTATCAAAACCACATGCTTACAAGATACGTTTTTGCTCGAGACGATTTATATTCGCAACATAACAAATAACGATTATGATATAAAAATTGATACGTTCATGTTATACGTTCATGACTGTATGCTCCAAATATTCGAAATGATGTAATAAGTATTTAAATTTCAGATTGTAATCTGGGTGTGAACTGCTCGGCATTCGTTTATCTCTTTTTGTGACCTTCTGGCTAACTAGAAAGTTTGTAAATGTCAACAAAATTACGCAAATTAGTTTAGAGAAGCAATTGAGAGAACAATTGGGCTTTCTGCATTTTCTTGAAATAGAGCTAACTCGTTGTTGCTACGCCCATTCACTTTCTACAGGACTATTTTAAAATTCCGCTCTATTCTATACTATATTTCAATTGTAATGATATAAATTAATGTTGGCTAACGCTTACATTAGGTGTTACTCAATTCAGAACACAGGTAACGTACAATAACCTTATATTACTGATAGGGTTAAAGCTATATGACTTTAAATAAATGATTAACGGAAATTATGTTGTGTCTGCCACTTAGGTTCGTAATTATATGTACATAGTAGGCGTTCTATGGTACACGACATAACCATTACCTATCCTATCACAGAACATATTGTACTTAATGTGCAACCGTAGTTAGTGTAACGAACAAATTAAGTATTTAGTGTGGGAAAATCGGACTGTCTTGTTACGAACGTGTTAAGAGTAAAACAGCAATTTGTCAGCTTAATGTATTTCTAGCAATCACTTGTGTACCTTATTCCTTTATACTGTATCCCACTATACTCTGTGTTTTTAAGTGTTAAATATATGATTCCACTTAGAGTAACTCGTCTTTGAAGTTCAAAGACGTCGTCTAAAATCCAACTAATTATAGCTGGTTCAATTAAATACAAGTTGATTATGCAAAGACAAGCAAAAGTCACAAAAGGTTAGTTGCTAGGCTGACAATTTAAGTAAGTGGCCGATCAGTCAGCTAATATTGACTTTAAGCTTTTTTATTTTCTTTCATTTGACGGAATTAAAATCACAGCGTTAATTTCTCAAGGTTATTAAGTAAACTTTGTTAAAAATATCGTTATGGAATTTTTTATATGCCACTTCTATTACGAGCAATGAAATCATGACAAAAATAGGAAGTGCAAATTTTATTAAAGGGGCATGACTGTTACTTTATTACCCTCAGAAAATTGAGTTTCTTGCTTTATGTCAAGTAACATGGTCATATTTACGAACATGATAAAATAAAGACATACTTTAGGGTTTTCCACTTAAATTGACTTGTTCTATTATACCACTGTTATCATATTATACTTCTGATGACATGTTCAAGTAAATGCACGACGAGATGATAGTACAATAGTAATATATGATATTCGCGTAACAAGTACATAACTACTAACTTGGAACAAAATAAACCTTCTTAGTACTTTTGCCATGCATTCGTTAAATTCCTCATCATATGGATGGTTCCTCCTACGATTAAGTGGAAATAGACGCATTTAATGTTTGAATTTCGAATCTATTACGACGTTATTTTCGGAACTATTTGTATTGTCGATGTTCCTTTTATTATATTTACAATTTGGCATGCGCACAATTCATACACGTAACTTAAAAGTGTACATGGTTGGTAAACTATGAATCAGAGCATTTACATTTACTGATGAATAATACAAATGAACATTTGTATGTTGTTTATAATATTTTATTGTGCACGTGATAGATAAATATCTGTATAATTACGTTAAACTTATGCACTAATCAGATGCAACAATCTTCGAAATAGGTGTGAGACTGGAACAAAATCTGACAGAGATTGTAATTGTTGAATACTATCATTATTATGTCATAAATACAATGATTTGGCAATACTAATAATTTGAATTGCTTTTATCTACGTTCGTACAGTTTAGTATTTTAAGATTGTGTAGTTGTTGTTTTAATAAAGATCTAGTGAACACCAAATTAATTTTAAAATAAATTCCATTGCCATACAGACGGACTTTTTCGATAACACACGCAAAGCTTACCTTTACACGTTTTTTTTGCATTTTACCATGTTATTTATAAATTATCAATCGTGGATAAAATCTTGATTACTAAACGGTGGACTTCACCGCCATTTTTTTAGAATTAAAACTAACTCAAGTTTGAGATGAGCAAATTTGATATCGTTTTGCAGTCAATTCAAATTCTCAATTATAATTTGTATTTTTGTAATTGTCAGATAACAATGTGAAACATTTCGATTAAATGACATGTGTAGATAAATTTCAAGTGCTTTTTTATACCGGCTTGGGATTCACTTATGAACTAAATATTGATTACCACTTGTAGACTGAAATTGATAACCGCTTATAGAATTAAGCCATCGGTCTATGATAAAATGAAACGAGATTAAATACAGGTATCAATAAACAGAAAACTGGGTCACAAGACGTTTAATACTTTTTTTTTGGTGCACGCTTTTCTTAACAGCTGTTTCTTCTTTCGTTGCAGGAAAATATTTATTAAGAGAGGCTCCAACTTCAAAGGATCGGTAGATTCAGGTAAGAAGTATTTTGTTATTCCCTTTAAGATCGTGACTGACACACAGGTAATTGCTGAGAGTTATTTAACTTTTCCTTTGCGGTTGTCGTTAATCTATATAACCCCTTTTTAGAGGTATAACGGACACCTTTCATAGATTATTAAACATGAGTCTGGCTTAGGCAGGCATTCGTTATCACTTTTTAATTTATACTGAAATATTCACGTTGAAACAAAAGAGATAATGAGAAGGCCAGTAAATTCCTGTTTATTTCAAACAGATTTACTATTACTTAAACGGATTATTTTAACTTGTGTTTTAAGCAAATCCTTAAAGGATTGACTTAAAGCTATTTATAATTTATATGTTAATACTCGCTATATAGACTATCGATTGCAAAGATAAATTATAGAGTGGCTGCATTGAATTTTATACCATTGCTTTATGTTGTGTTTCGTCATTAAAATTAATTGGAAATATATAGATGATCGGTTTCTTAACGATAGTTAAGATACCGGATTATAATATAGTCATCGTTAGAATGGCACTCATTAAATACCACTTACAAAAGAAATAAACAAGTTCTTGTCACAAGCTAGTTTCTGTTTGTGTTAGTCATTTGTTTTTGCCAATTAGGCTTGTTAAAATTAAATAAGATTATTTGAAAAGAACTCCAGTAGCGTTTTATGTTTTTTTCATTCAGAAATATTGCACGAGCATGTTTATAATAATGATTTAAAATATGTATGAATTCTGGAATTGTATATCACATCCTTATAACTGAAAAGTGTTACAAATCTTAAATGTTAAACGCATCAAAATTACTGTGTTAATTAAACACAAAATTAAGTGCTTAAAATTGACGAAATAACTATATCGTCACTTAGATATACATGCTTTCATTACATGATACATCATTTCATCTTTTTAAAAACATACAGAAGTAACAATTCACACTATTTATTTTGATTATTTATTTTTTGTTTGCTATACATATATCTAAATTCTACGTAGAAAATTACGCAGAAAATCGAATATGTTCAGAATTTCCCAAAATGTAATTTTCTATAATATAATAATAATAATATAAATAATTTTAAAATAGCAATTTTGCGCTTTGGTCCAAGAAAAAGATTACTGACGCTAAAATTAAAATAGAAGGTTCTATTCACTATCAAATTGTAAATTATTTGAATTTATGTGGTACATAATTATTTTTTGATGGATACTAGTTTGAAGGTCATGCATTCTGATCTTAAACTAGAGTTCAATGGTTTTTCTTAATTTTAAAATTAATAAGAGAGAAAGTAAAAAGAAAGCTCCATTATGGCCTAACCAACCATAGTTATTTTTTTAATTTATAGCTTTTTTAAAATTCCTAACAACAACGTTAAATAATAATAAAAGCAATAACTATTCACATCTTTAATAATTATTGGCGTACAGTAAGTCAAGAAACTTATTAATATTAAATATGTTCGAAAAGTGCTTCGTTTGCAAGATTAAATTTTTAAATTATTAACAGAGAGTTGGTGGTACTACCTTTCACTCATGTATTGTTCTCAAACTGCGTAATCGTATACTTTATAGCTGCTTTTGTTTAAATATATCGATGGCGCCATCATTTTTGAATAAGAAATAGGTTACGAAACCAACAGTAGAAATAAAATATACATAATGAATGTGTGACATAAATATTCATCATATATGATTCGTACGCATAACGTAGAATTTTTCTTAGCTGAGTATTTATTAAAGATAATCGACTCTTAATTTTTTTATTTGTTTTGTCAAATATTTCTTTCTGGTCTGGATATTTTTTTTAAAAGTTCGGAAATACTGGTATTTGCACCTAACTCGCTCGTTATGTTAAAAAAAAGGCAAAAACTTCCCCATCACTTCCCCACAAAATGTATTTAGTTATCATAACAAGGGTCCTTCTATTTGTAAGTAGTGTGGGATCTAGAAATATTGATTCATTATAGGGTGCTCGAAATAGTTGTTTAAATATCGACATTTAGAATTAATATTTTGGAAACAGAATTTGCAAGAAAATCAATAAATTTGTAATTTAGTTTACGAATGTGATTTTCTAAACATGATCGAACTATTTTTTTATGTTGTCAAAAGCTCCAAAATGTCTGGTGATAATTTCTTTTTCAATACGGTGTAGCAGCTTCCGTATGGAAGTCCTGCGAATAAAATTGTTAGTTAGAATTTGGTTTAATTGAACCGTTTATGGATAGAAAGTTTAAATCGGTAATTTTTTAATAATGGATACTAATAATTGCCTACCTGTTTCAACCGATAATGTTGAACAGTTTTATGAAGACTTCGTTGCATTCTCATCTGAATATCCTCGACAACTTCTCCGGTTAATAATATAATGTTGGTCTACCAGAAGATTTGTCTGTACAGATGCAATGTTTTTCTTAAAATCGGTTAATAATTCTACGCCTACTTTTTACGAATACATCATAGTCGACTTGTATTTCGGGAAAAGGGCGTTTAAATTGCATTCTGGACTGGGCCAGAACCATAATATACCACTTCAGGTATGGGTTATAGGTTTTCAGTACTATCAAAAGTCAAACTTGATTTTCTTTGCCCATTTCCGCAACCTGCAAACAGTGTAAAATGGCAATAATGATAGCGTGATAGCCTTTCATTCTTGGGAAATCTTTAAAGATGACGGTCCCGCGGTACCTTTCCGCATATAAAATGTTGCTTTCACAAAATTTTAATTACATTTTACTTTTATTAACCTGAGATTTATTCCTTTGTACGTCTTGTGTGCCAGTTGGAGTGCGGCCTTCCGATGGATCACATGGCGGCAGCGTATTAACTCATTACTTAAACGATTAATCCTGATGTGTTTTCTAATAATAATTGGCAACGAATTACCGTTAATTGATTCAATTACTACTGATTGAGTAAATTATCATTCATCATCGATTTATTTTATAACGGAACGACAATGGGATATAAATCTATTTAAAATAATTAGAGGTTGCAGTTCTGCGAACAACAAAAAATACTAAAGATAAATATCGAACTTGAGGACTATATTGGATACTTTTTCTGATTACCATAAACTTGTCCTTGACAGTCACTTTAAACGTCCTTGTTGCATAATTGCTTCGAAAAGATGTTTCTCGGAACTCAATCTTTCACTTGCGGAGCGGCGACTTTGTCTCCATCCTGCATCGATTTCGGCAACTTTCCCAATAACGACTGCAAAAGCGGTGCTAAATCATCATCTCGGGTGCAGTCTTCCCTTCTTTTCTTTTTTTTCGTGCTGCGCTCGCGAGATGAGATGAACGAGTGTCATAAACATGTCTCCGCGTCCCATCCGGCACGTTCTGGGCTACGCCAAGGAGCACAGGAGCCGAGGTATAGGGAATCGTTCACTTTTCGGCGTAGAATGCATTCGGCGCTACAGGCTAGAATTTCGCTTGCGCATGCGCGGCGGGCGGTGAACGTGAAGCCTTTGAGGCCGCAGGAGCCACGTGGTAACCGGAGCCGGCTATCTGTGGCAGTGTCCTGCTGCGTGCTGTTCGATATCGGTGCCGATTTTACCGTCGTTGCTTGGAGATTGTTCCTCTCACGTTAACGGTCGCGAGTGGGCCACGTTGCCAGTTATTGTTGCCGTTGCGGTGTCTTCCAGTTCTTCCTGCGCCGGCCCAACCCCCTTTCCCCTCCACCACAGCACGGGGCACCATCCCGAAATAAGAGATCCGGGAAATCATGGTAAGAGAACGTGTTGTTTGTTGAACTATTGGATAGTTTTTGGTGTGGATATATGGAGGAACAAGTTTGGATCCATTCCAGATATTGGGGTATTTCTACCTTCAAGTGTTTCTTATCAAAATATTTACTTGGCGCCACATCAAAAAATGTTTTGTGGAAAATTTTTTCCTCTATCAAACAATTTAGTAATCTGAATCAAGAAATCACATCGTCGCATAACCGATTTATGCGCCGGGCAAAATAAATTAGAAGTGGCGCTCGAAAAAGCAGCGTAACCTTGATTCGAAAACATGTGCGATTCCTAGAATTGGGAGAAAACTGATAAGTGTTCCAATAAATAATAGACCCTCGTAGTAAACATCTTTTATCGCTTATAAAAATATTGGAATCAAAGGTTAAAATATTTGCTCCAAATTTACATATAACCTAACAGTATACACAAATACATATAAAGGAACCGTATTTTTGATCATACCGTGTGATTTAGCATTGCTGTCATAATTATGCGGCCTACTACACATAAATTCATAATTTTTTGATTGCAAGTTTTTATTAAACCACGTATATTTTTTTAATAACTGCACACTTTTTACTTTCTCTCATAAAGAGAAAGTATTGCATTCGGTCCACAATTTTGATGGTGAGATTTTGATATAGCTTGACGAATTATGGTATTCTAAGACTAATGGTACCATTTTTGGCCATTGGTCTGTCTGTTCGTCCGTCCATTAGTCTGTGGCCAACACATCTCATATTTCTAATCATTTTAGGAAAAAAGTTCCAAATAAATACTGTCATCTCTTCTAGAAGTATTTTATTTTCATATGTACAGGAACCCAGCATATTATTACATTTTGGAATTCCTTGTCGAATTTGTGGTCGATTTTATTAAACATACATTTGACCAAAGTCACTCCGTTTAGGAGTTCTTGGACTTTTTTTTACAAATCAACTGGTGTGGATCACTCACACGACTTTCTCTGTCCTATCCCTCCAACCTATTTTAGGAATAACTTCTAAACTGTGTGAATTTGAACATATGTATGTTTAATAAAATAGACCATAAATTCCATAAGGAACCCAACAATGGAATAATACGCAGGGTGTTCCATTTAAAAAACTCAAGTTGCATAGCGACTTTAAAAGAGAAATATTTTTTAAAGAATGCACGTAAAAATGTCCCGCTGGGTGTGTTTCTGAAAAGTTCAATGTCTCAACTAAAGGTTAATGAAATATGAACATTATCGGTTAAGTCTAATTATGAAAATTCTATTTTTCAAAATGTTGCAGCGATTGCTTATTTTGCATATGCTCTAGTTGCTTTCCCATGACTTATAAACCTTCTGAATTTTGTTCTATTAAGCGGCGGAAAATTCGGATATTTTTCGTTAAATTCCCTGCACGTTCTACTCATTATTTGTTTAAGGACTTGCCAACGTTGTTAAGAACTAAACGTGTGAAAAATCTTGATAACTCGATTTCCAAATGATACCTGAATATGTAATCAACCAACCTAAGTTACATAAACGTCAAGAGTGATAACTGATTTGTAGGCAACCCAATTTACAACAAATGAATGTATTGCCAACGAATCGCTTTTGCAGCTAGAGCTCGAAAAACCTTTAATAATCGGAAAAGGTTACATTTTAGGTATAGTGAAATCCAATACCGCTTATTTCTGCCCAGGATCTTAATTCTGCATTCGACAAGATAAAGATATTTGGTAGGTGCGATTTAAAAAAAAATCACTTTTTGCCATTTAAAGTTTTCTTATTTCAAAATTCAATTTTGTAAAGAATGTATGTATGTATGTAAGAATGTCCAGCCGGGTGTATTTCTGAAAAGTTCGATGTCTCAACTGATGGTTAATGAAGTATGAACATTATCGCATAAGTCTAATTATGAAAATTCGATTTTTCAAAATGTTGTTGCTGTTGTATAATATTAGCGAAAAAATTCAATATCTCGATAATGATTAAGTTTAGGCCTGGCAAACGTATTATGAAAGTTGTAAGAAAATTGAATGTAGATTAAGAAAATAAAATAAAATTGGGGTAATCCATTTAAACTTCAACTTCCGGTATAACCGGAACCGTCAGATTATTGAAAATATTTTTATCTTTTAGCTCAGTTCCTACCACATTCAAATCCAAATTTCAGAATTTTTGCTTTATCCGTTCCCCATGTTTCTAATGGACAGCCTGTATACAGGTGTCCGTTTATTCTAGACGTTATGGAACTTGAGTTGTTCAAATGGAACATCTGTATATTATCGCATTTTTTAGTCGCAGCGTTTAGAGAAGGCTGGGGGGTTAGGTGAGAGAAAGTCGTGTGAGTGAGCCACATCAACTTGTTTAGTTCATAATCAGTGAATTCTGATTTATGGGAATGCCCTACAATACTTAAGAGTGCCCTGCTGGCTTGAATAATCGAAAATTGGTTAACTTTGATATTTTTTGTAAAGATATGAAAAGATGTCAATACGATTTTACGTGTTTTATGCAGTGCTTTCATAAATTCCTAAGTCTCAGGTGATCATGAATTTTAGGCAACCAAACCTACACAACTGGTATTGCTTTTCCAACTAGAATAAAGGAACCAGAAAAAATTAGTGGGGTATCAATTTCTTTTTAAAAAAAAAGGCAGTTTGTTTTTCATTAAACAATTTGTTTAAAAACATCGAAATTAATAAGACAAAGTTTAATTTTTATTATGTAATTAATTAAAAAATCATAACTATTATAAAAGGTGTTAAAAATTTATTCTGCGATTCCTGCTCCACACAACAACCTTCTGACTCTTCAAAACCCTTCTTCGTTTGCCGCATCAACTTCCATTTTTCCGGCACTCCCGGAGTGATTCGCAGTAATTGACAGTCGGGTGGGATTCTTTCCACTCGTTATATTCCACCATGTCTTGTTTGTCTTTCCAATGGGCACAAGAATTACAATACGGCGACTTTACTGCAAGGTCTAACAATTTACTACTGTATTTTCCAATTAGGGTAGCCACCCCAAACAATGACGGAAACCCCTCTTCTTCCAGGATCCATTGCTGGACATACTCAAAAGCCAATGGTTCATTG
>JAWQRJ010000816.1:0-18228 GCA_033557515.1 Diorygopyx duplodentatus | reverse complement strand
CGCTTTTATTTGTATTGTTTCTAAATAAGTATTAAGTTTAATTGAGTTAAATTGATGCTTAAAGAAATTATCTTGCTGCCATCTATTGATAGTTTGTGCACTTTGTCTTTACTTACTTTACCCACCATTTGTAGATGTCGCTAGTTAATGTAGAAATATAGATACATTTAATTGCAATGCGCAGTACAGATTTTGATAAGAGTATTAATTTAGGGATATCAGCAAATTCGTTTTTATTTAAAGTTGCTTGTCGACAATTTTAAATTAAAAAAAGTATATCATTTTGATAGGATGTTTTAAGATGCAATGTAGCCCATACTTTATATTCTTATAATAAAAATAAATTTTTGCCAGTTGCTTTTGAAAATAAATTTTCAACAGCAGCTGGCAACAATAGCAAAGAAATAAATATTACTTTTTGATTAAATATGTAATTAAAACAAGCACTTGAAGAACAATTTAGTTTTAAGTATTAAACAAGAGTTTGTCAAGGTTATGCTCTTTTAGTTCCCGGTAAATAAAATCGATAACAAACCAATAACTTTTTAAAATCGTATACAGCAGAAATAATGAGGTGGTGCATCCAGAAAAGATAATAATAATCATTTGTTATTAAAGATTGCAGCTATTTACAAGATTGCAAGGTTTTTAAACTTTTAACGGGCGCATAATAAATACTTCTTCGAAATACATAAGATAAAACTTATTAAACTTTCATAAAACGTTTAATTAAAAACCATTACTCTAAAACGGAATGATAAAAATAGTATAATTATTTAAAGACTTATAAAAATATTTTCTCTGTTACCAAGCACTCCTATAAACAGGATTTGGTACAACACTTTTTAAATGTTGAATTTTATTAGAAAATTCATCAAATGCAACAAAGTAGCATCTGTCGGCACTTAGGTTCGTTAGTAACAAAATTGTGACGTTAATTGGTCTTTCTTATCATAGAATATTACCAGTGTACCAATCATGAATGAACAAATGCAGTTTTCTTATCAACTGAAATTTGGCTGATTGATAGTTGCAGATTTTGCTGAGTCCGAACTTTATTTCGTATAAAAGCCATGAAAGTTTTAGAAAACATCACACTCCACCTAGAGTTGTCTTCAAGATGTTGACTAAGTTACTCCTGGTTTTTCTCGGTAAGTCAAGTTTGTTTTTTCATTTAACATTATATTACCAAATAGACACCTGATCTAAAAAAAATATATTATCCAATAAGTTTATAAGCTTATACAAAATGTCTTCATGTCCTGAGTATCTTGTATATAATTTCTTTCTTTTTGTTCATAATTAAGTTTGCCTTATTCACACGTTTAATTTTTCTTAAGTGTCTCTCTCATCTTTAACATTTTATGCGTGTATTTTATTTTATACCTTGTAAATCTTCATAAATCTTTTTTGTTTTTCGTTTCAAATAAAATCTCCTCTACTCCCATTTTGTTGAGTGGAAGGCTCCGCTAATTTAGATATCCAATATGTTTATTTAGAAATAAATCACTTATTTTTTTCTCTTTTATTTTTCAGTTGGTTACGCTAGTGCTTTGCACTATGCCTGGAAACCAAATACCGAGTACACCTACAGGATCTTAGGTCGTGCCCTCACAGGCATGCCTGATCATGATCCAACGATGTCCGGTACTTTGATAAAAGGCGAGCTGAAGATTGTCCCAAGAACACCTGAGATGCTTACCGCCAAGTTGTATGCCTACCAACACTGCAAGGTTCAAATGAGATTCAGAAACAGTTGGGAAGAGGAAGTACCAGAGTCCAAATGCCAATACAGTCCATTGGCTATCTCTCAAGAACCATTTGAAATCCACCTTCAGGACGGTATTATCCATGACATCGTAGTTGCCAAAACGCTGAAGAACTGGGAAGCTAACATGATCAAATCTGTTGTCTCTCAACTCCAGTTGAACGTCAATGCCAAACATCCAATTGACAGCGAGATCAATGTGTTGCCCAAAGGAAAGAACCCAGTCGGTATCTTCAAAGTTATGGAGAAAACTGTAACTGGTGAATTGGAAACCACCTACGTATTGAAGCCAGAATCCGAACACGTATGGCCTGTCCTCCCCGAGGAAAAAGCAGATTCCGACCGCCAAACTATCCTCGTCTCCAAGAGTAAGAACTTTACCAACCACGGAATTTTCGTAGGATACCACTATGGTTTTGGCGAAATGGACGTAGCTGAACCAAACACCGATTCCATGGGCCACTTCATGAACAGGACTTCCATCTCCAATGCTGTGATCTTCGGCGATCTCCAAGAATACTTCATCAAACATTCCAACACATCCCACGTAGTTTCCGTCAGTCCACTGTACAACACCGACCACCCAACTATCGTTGCCAGCAAAGTTTCTTTGGTCTTGGAAAACATGCAACCAGGCAAAGCTTACAACAGCCCATCTGAACATACACAAGTCGGTCTTATTTACCATTATGAAAGTTCCAACGAAAACAACCACGTCGATTCTTCCCGTACACCCCAACATGTTGCTGAAGAAGACAGGACATACAACAGACCAGCTTACCAAAGATTGAACAACCTTCGTACAAAGAAATCTCAGGGATATCATCTGGACCAAAGCCAACTTGAATTGGATCAACCATCGATGGCAATGAACGAATTCTCCACTGGATTTGAAGGAAAATCTATCAAATATTCCGACAAATTCGATATCGTCGAAGAAGCTAAGAAAATTGCACTCGAAATTGGTCAAGATCTTCAACATCCTAATGAACTTCCCAAGAGAGAAACCTTGAGCAAATTTACCATCCTGACTCGTCTCTTCAGACAAATGAACAAAGAAGAAATGCACAGAGTTACCGAAGAACTCCACTCCAACGAACACGAAGGCCCGAAATTTGAAAGCTGGATTGCTGTTCGCGATGCTGTTGCTCAAGCCGGTACTGGTCCGGCTTTACTCACCATCCGCGAATGGATAAAATCTGATAAAATCGATGACTATGAGGCGTCCCACCTTGTTGCAAAAATGGCAGTAGCAGCTCGTCACCCAACCACCAAGTATCTCAGAGCTTTCCAAAAACTGGTAGAAGAATCTGTAGAGAAACACCTTTACTCTCTCAATGACACCGCTGTTATTTCTTACGCCGATTTGTTACACAAAGTTTGCGTCGACAAAGAAATGTCCTACCAGCACTATCCATTCCACGCATACGGTAGTTTCTACACCGCCGAATGCCAAACCATCGTCAAGGAATACATCAGATATTTGGAACAAAACCTCAATAAAGCCGTAGCCCACTCCGACAGCCATAGGATCATAACATACTCCTTTGCTCTTGGTCACCTTGGACACAGAGATATCTACAGGGCATTCGAGAAATACATCAAGCAAACACCTGAGAAACGCGAACACATACCTGAAGAACAACGTGTCACCGAGTTCCAAAGATTCGTAATGGTTAACTCTTTGAGAAAATTTGCCGAATTATACCCAGAAGCAGCCAGAGAATTCTTGAGCAGCATCTACTTCAGCACTTCCGAGCCACAGGAACTCCGTTCCCTGGCTGTATATCTCATTGCCTACACCGAACCAGACACTTCCTTGTTGACCGCTATGGCCCAATACACCCACATCGATAGAAACGAATACGTTAACTCTGCTGTAAAATCCACCATCCACAAACTTGTCGATATGGAACACGAGCCGGCCATCGCAGCCGAAAGATACTTAAACGACGAAGAATACGGAATCCAGTATTCCAAAAACGTAGTTCGCAAATACATCCGTGAAAGCATTGATGTCGAATTTAAGCACTCATTGAGAACTTATGCAAGCGAAGATCACTTCATCCCTAAAGGACTTCACGCACAACTGAACATCATCTTGGGTGACGCTAACTTCAACTTCGCCACTTACAACTATCTCGTTTCCAGTGTCGAAGAAACCATAAACGCTCTCGAACACCAAACCGAATGGTACAATGAACAAATGCACGAGAAGCTCCGTCATCTCAAGGACGAACCTCACTCTAGCCATAAGGTTTACGAAACCTTAGAAATGAACGTCGAAGAACGCGAACAATTAGAAGGTTTGGCTTACATCAGACTTGCTGACGCTTTCCGTCACTTTACCATCAACAACTACACTGTCCATAATATCACAGAAGTAGCAAGGTACTGGCAAGAACAACTTAAATCCGACCGCAAATTCAGCGTTTCCAAATGGATGATTAACCGAGAAGCTATCTTATCCGCTCCAACTGAAATGGGTATTCCCTACTCTTTCACCACTTTGGCCCCAACGTTATTGAGTTTTGACGGAAAAGTTCGAGCTGAAACCCATCCAGATATCAGCAACGGTGATTTGTTCCATGCCCCAGAAACTGTCCAAGCCAACGGCGAAATACGTGCCATCTACGCCAGAGAATATCATGGCACCATCCGTTTCTACACTCCCTTCGAGCATCACGAGTATGCCACTGGATACACCAAGAAGCTGCAAGTCCAAGTACCAGTTAGCGCCAAGGTTCAGGTCGATCTTAAGAACAACCAAATCAGCTGGAACGTAAAACCAATCAAACCGGAAGAAGATACCAAGTTGATCCACTTCAGCACCATCCCATTCAACTACAAGAGCGACATCTTTGCCGTAAGATCAACTGGTCGGGCGGAAAATTACATCGTACTAATCCAAGGAAAGCCACACGTTCAAGAGATCGAATTCGGAAAGAAGGCCATTGGTATGCAATTCCAACTTCGTCATGAAACCGACCACGAACGCATGAGCTGGAACAGATTCTTCCAAAGTATCCGCCATAAAGATGCCGTTGAAACCGCCATGCGTCTTTTCTTCGACAACGAAGTCATGTACTCTAAAACTGATTTATGGTACAAAGGAAGCGAATCTGTTAACCGCGAAGTGAGAGGTAACATCAGATACATGCACAAACACTTCGACGAACAACAAGGATCTTCTCCGTCCATCCAAGAAATCTTAAACCTTCCAACTGAACAACAAAGTCGCATCCAACAAGTTATCGAGAAGGCCGCAGCTGGTATCAAGAGTGTCGATGTATTGGCCAGCGATGTACACATTGAATTTGCTGGACAGCAAGAAGTTCACATCCGTGCCGGTGCCGCTTCTGCCAGAGGACCAGTAGACAAACACTCACGTATTATGGCCTACATCCATACCGAACCAAAACACCCAGAAATGAAACCATGCCACTTCGCTCTTCTGCACAACGGAGAAACACCAAACACCAACGGATTAGATTACGAATTCGCCATGCAAATGAACCCTAAGATCAAGTCTCACACCGAATTGGCCTTTGGACAAAGAGAAGAATTATCCACCGTCGAAATCCACGCTGAATTCCAAAAGACCCACGAACGGACCCAATACTTGCAGAAGCTCCCTGAACACTACAGGTGCCAAGAGGAAATCAAACAAGGAAACCGCTGCTTACCAACATGCGCCAACATGACCGCTCGTGCTAATCTTCTTGATGACGTCTTCATCCGCGTTAAACACTCTGGGCTTCCAAAATACGCCAAACATGTGCTCCAAAAGATCGTCGATCATGCATGTCCATGCAGAGCTAACGATTTCGAATTTGATCATCATGACAACCAACCGGAGAAGGAAATCGAAATGCACTTGCGCTTCTCTCCAGATCTCGAATTCGCTAACTACACCCTCGAGGGAACCTTGGCAACACCATTGAGTCACAATTGCGATTATATCCCAATCAACAGATGGCAAAGACAACTCTTCGTTCTTCATCCAGTTTTTCCAGTACACACCAGACTGTACGCTGAGGCCAATCATATCGACACATACAGACGTAAGTATTATTAATTGTTTACTTTAAAAATGTTATTAATTTTCTTTTTTCTTGTAGCAATTTGTGTTGTTGACAAAACCAGGGCCGCTACCTTCGACGGCAAAGAATATGACGCTCAGTTGTCTGATAGCTGGACCGTGATGCTTCATTATCTTCCACAATTCGCCAACCATACCCTCCAACCTGACTTGAAATATCGCCAACACCATCAAATCCGCGAACACGTCGTTTTGGTACGCCAAGAAAACCAAGGCAAAGCAGTAAAGATCACTCTTCGTACACCAAACACCGAACAGAAATTGGTTGAAATCGAGCTGAAACCAACTGGTCAATCCAACCCTAAAGTGAAAGTTTTCGTTGACAAAACTGAAGTTCAATACGATCAACACAAGTCCCACGACTTCCACAACAGAGCCATCAGAGTCTATGGATTGCCCAATGATGAAGTTAAAGTAGAGGTCAGCAACCAGTACTACATAATTGCCGATGGACACCGTGTCAAACTAACCACCTCTTCACCTCTCTTCTACAACGCCACCAGAGGTCTCTGCGGAAACTTCAACGGTATGGAATTCGACGAATTCATGCTCCCAAGTGGTGAAATCAGCTTAGAATCTCCAAAACAATTCGTAGCTGCATACACCCTTGCCCATGGTCAGCGCAACGCCCACCACCATGTCAGAAACGAACGTGTCTACGTCCCAATCCCATCTTTCGAAAGAATCGAAGAACTCACCCAACACCATGTCGAAAGCAACGAAGCCTCCTCTTGCACCGCTCATCAAACCTACTATTTCAAGAAGAACGGCAAAGACTGCTTCAGCCTCCGCGCATACCCAGTCTGCAAACCCGGATGCCGCCCGGAAGAGGAAATCAACAAGAAGATCGAGCTTATCTGCGTCGACGAAAGCTCTGCCTCCCAACAATGGAGACGCAAAGCCGAAGCTGGTGACTACTTGAACTTCCAACACCGTCAACCGAACGATCACATTGAAACCAAAATCCACAGCCATTGCCACCAATAAGTTATGACGAAGATGACAGAAAAATGTTTTTTATGTATTTAATTTGTAGATAGTTGAACCATCCCAAAAATAATAAAAAAAATATAAAAAATAATTCTTCTTGTTTTGTTTTTGTAACGTTTAGAACCAGGAAATTTATACTTCTGACTATTATAATGACAGGGTTTCGATTGTGGTTTAAATTATACTACTGGTTAGATGTGGATTACTTTATTCGTGTGGTCGCAGTGGCGGTTACGAGTCGTTACCGACTAATTTGATACGCAAAATGACTATAGCGTATTTTATCCAAAAATAATGTTCTTAAATTTCTTTTTCGCCAAGTCTAATAATATATAATAAAATCTCACCATCAAACTTTTGGACACAAATTATATTAGTATTGAGCTGTTTAGTTGTTGTCCTCATTAGTCACTTTTCTCTCATGCAGATGTGAAGGGAGATCCTAAATCCAGGTGAACCTCCGTGGTGACGAAAGTGGTGATTCTAATATATCCATACCTAGAAAAAAAATGCCAAAAACGAAAAAAAAATGGAAAGAAAATATGAGTGGTGTATATACATGATCTATACAGGATTATTCAAATTGATTCCCTTACTTCTGATAGTGAGGGAACAACTGGACAATGTTTACATTTAACAGTTTTATAACCTTATTCACAGTTTGTTGATATACAATTCAGACTCCTCCGCTTTATTCTCCAGTAGTCTAAATAGTGCGATGATATAAGGGTGGTTCCAAGTTATTACTTCTATGTCAAAAGCTCTTCCCGTTCACCTTATTGCTCGTTGATATGCAATTCATACTTCCCCATCTTTTCCAGTAGTCTGAATAGCGAGATGGCATAAGGGTGGTTCCACGTTGCATATATTACTCTCCTAGGGCAAAGGAGTATATTCCTAATGGAAAAAATACAAGAGAAATATTAACTGTAAAATTAATTAGTTGAATTAGAATTAATTTAGATTTTTTTACGTATTTGTTAACAATGCAGATAGGCGGCTTAAAAAAATTGACAGCTCTCAAATCAGATGGTATCTCCATCAGTTTCTTTCGATGTAAAATAAATTCGAATAGATTAATTTGTTCCAAAGTTGTGCTAGGGAGAGACTTGATAGTATAATTTTGATGTTTATATAAGATTATCGAAAACAGATTTTTCAAAGAGGGTTTTTGTTTATTTTGATCTTTTATTATAAAACGTGTTATGAACTGTCAGAAAGCTGGTTCTGTTAGCTTTCTTTCGATGTAAAATAAATTCGAATAGCTTAATTTGTTCCAAAGTTGTGCTAGGGAGAGACTTGATAGTACAATTTTGAAGCTTATATGAGATTATCGAAAACAGATTTTTCAAGGAGGGTTTTTGTTTATTTTGATCTTTTGTTATAAAACGTGTTATGAACTATCAGAAAGCTTGTTCTCTTAGTTTCCTTTCGATGTAAAATAAATTCGAATAGATTAATTTGTTCCAAAGTTGTGCCAGGGAGAGACTTGATAGTACAACTTTGATGCTTATATAAGATTATCGAAAACAAATTTTTCAAAGAGGGTTTTTGTTTATTTTGATCCTTCGTTATAAAACGTGTTATGAACTGTCAGAAAGCTTGTTCTCTTAGCTCTCTTTCGATGAAAAATAAATTCGAATAGATTAATTTGTTCCAAAGTTGTGCTAGGGAGAGACTTGATAGTATAATTTTGATGCTTTTATAAGATTATCGAAAACAGATTTTTCAAAGAGGGTTTTTGTTTATTTTGATATCTCGTTATAAAACATGTTATGAACTATCAGAAAGCTTGTTCTCTTAGCTTTCTTTCGATGTAAAATAAATTCGAATAGATTAATTTGTTCCAAAGTTGTTCTAGGGAGAGACTTGATAGTACAATTTTGATGCTTATATTAGATTATCGAAAACAGAATTTTCAAAGAGGGCTTTTGTTTATTTTGATCTTGCGTTATAAAACGTGTTATGAACTATCAGAAAGCTTGTTCTCTTAGCTTTCTTTCGATGTAAAATAAATTCGAATAGATTAGTTTGTTCCAAAGTTGTGCTAGGGAGAGACTTGATAGTACAATTTTGACGCTTATATAAGATTATCGAAAACAGGATTTTCAAAGAGGGTTTTGTTTATTATAATCTTTTGTTATAAAACGGATTATGAACTGTCAGAAAGCTTGTTCTTTTAGCTTTATTTCGATGCAAAATAAATTCGATAAGAATGCTTCGTCTTGTTCCATATATGGAACAAGAGGAAGCAAACTCACCAAACTCTACTGGCTACTAGGTAGAAAATCACAGCTTTCATTAGAAAATAAGATCCTAATTTATAAAGCAGTACTGAAGCCGATCTGGACATATGGCGTACAAGTCCGGGGCACAACATCTATGTCCAACATAATGGACGGTTAATAGTGGACGCCCCGTGGTTCGTAACAAATAAAATCATCAGTGGTGATCTAAATGTACCTTCTGTGAAAGAAGAAATTAAAAACTACAGTGTTAAATATAATAATAGGCTAAGAGTGCACCCAAATGATCTCGCAAAAAATCTTCTCAACGAACGATTAGGCACACGAAGGCTAAAACGTTACAAACCATCGGAACTACAAGACAGATTCCACTGAATTTATACCTTACCGTTAATAGCTTTTGGTTTTAGATACTGGCCGGTACGAGCCATTGGGCGACTACCTTGTTGTTAATTAAGTTAAGAATTAAACGATTTACTCATTCTAAATGGACAGATTGTAAATATACTGGGAAATAAATAAAAAAAAAAGTTTGCGTACTCAAGATACAGCCTGTATACTAGGCGAAACAATGTTTTTAAAAAAAACATTTTATCTTCTAACACGTGGGACTTAATGTTGGGATTCCTTGCTTGTTAGGAGCGAGAAAATATTCCCCTATCATGCCGGCAAAAAAAATCTTGTCCTTCTAGGATTGGAGGAGAAGATCGTATAGTGTCTCCTAAACCCCGCCTACTCGAACTATTGGCTGACGCGACAAGCACGGCGTCGATATGTCGCGACAAACTGGCGTCACGAGCGAGCAGAAAATCTGGTTGCCCTGAGAGCTAAAAAATAGAAACATCTAACCTTATCACACCTGAAATGCTTTCTAATGTTAGAAGGAATTATTTGAGCCGCAATTGTAATTTTTTTAATTTAGTATTCTTTTTGTGTTCAAATGTGGTTTTAAGCATTTATTTTATTTTAGAATATTTTTTTATTTTCCTTTTATAAGAATAGATTTATGTTCCTTTTTTAGCGGAACGTCGGCGCGCCTGATAGTCTGGCGCGCGTAGCAGACTGATCGCCGCAGCTGTCTCGGTGGGGTTTCGGCTTAAGTGTTATGGGAGGGAGCGCATGCGCCTGGCTATGGTACCACTTTGATTCCTCGTACCGTATACGTAAACAAGATGCTTCGAATTTCTTTATGAATGACGCACGTTCAGTGTGTGGCATTGTTTTAAACAAATTTCAGGGTAAAATATTAGGAGAAAAAACTACCCGACAACGTTATCTAGGAATCGTCGAAATTTGGAACTACATACTCGTACCTGTGAAAATAAATATTCCATTTTACTCGATACATTTACAAATTAAAAGACTGCACAGGGATGTTTTTATTACATTAATAGCTATGCGGGGTGTTCCTTAAGTGGATTACCAGAGTTCGAGGCACAATTGATATGACCAATTTTATTCTGAAAGGTGCAAATAAAGATTAAAAAATCAATAAAGGAAAAATCTAAATTCTAACACACAATGAAAAACATAAATCCAAACCTATATCGAAAATTTCTTGGAGGCTCTGTACAAATCAGGGTTAAACAACGACAATCACTCGCAAATTAAGTGAACAAATATTTGTTATTTACGGTTGTACTCTCAGCGAGTGGACTGTTTGTCTAGGGTAATCTAGACAGCGGCTAAGCACTTCACAGCACCCAATGTAAGTAAAAAACACAAGAGGAAAGAAAGAACTTAATTTTCGCTTTTGAAGCTCAAATCAAGAGTGACGAGTATTTTGAATTTTACTCTCCAAGGAATGTTGGGCGAAGGGCATTCCTTGTTTCTTTTGGAAAATACTATTTTACTAAACCAGATCAATTAATTTATTATTGTGTACCTTAAATACAACAGGAACACACGTGGTAATAAAATGTGTAACTGTTTCTCAAAGATAAGGTAATATTTTTACTTTATATCATAGTCATTGTCAATTTGCCCTTTAATTATTTCAGGTACAAGAACGACCATAATATGATCGAGCACAGTTGTCCAACGCAAAATTTCAACCTCCAGTTCCATTTAATCATAGCCATAATTCAGTTTTCCATCAACTGTAGCAACGGGGTCATACAAGAAGCTATGTTGAATAAATTTAAACTTAAATAAATTTAAAATTGGACGGAGATAAAGTAGTAATAAAATTCCATTTAAGTTTGCATGACATTCAAAATTACGGAATCGAAATATACAATGTGCCTAAAGTATGAAGCAAATTAATTATAAATTCACTAAACACGCATTGTTCTACAGAAATGCTTTTAAAAACAGATTTAAAAATGACCTTAATTTGTGTTTTAAGTATAACATCAGCATCAATACAATAAATGTTAAATAAGTAGTATTAGTAACATGACTGTGGAAAAAACATACCTTATATTGAACATTTAAAAAAGTTTTCATAAACATGAATACATAGGAAATAAATTATATCTTAGTCATCAACTCTTCTTTTAAGAAAAAAATATGTAACATTGTTTATTTAACATGTTCAGTTTAAATTTAGCGAGTAAATATCATGTGACAATGATGTTTACATATAAACAAAATTTAACCCTAACATAAAATGACGAAATTATACAAATGGTAATAAATAAATATTTGAAGGTAATGTGACAATTGACATTTCTAAAATGTAACAAAAAAATCAAACCATGAACGAAGACATAAGTTTACTGCGTACACACTTCAGTTAAAATTTACACCAACTTTGACTATAAACGTTAAATTTAAGAGTTTTTCAAACGCCCTGCTTTCTGATAATTGTGATGACATATACCTTTTTGTAACATATAAAACATGTTTTCAAGGTGTATATGTGAATTCATAAAAAGAACCAATTTTATGCAACCTAAAACTAAAATTGTGATACTTTATTCTGATATCTGACAGTGCATAAGATGGACATTTGACCATAGCCAAACTAACCAGATTGCGCTACAGATACAGTCAGAGATACATTAAATTTTGCGTAACTAGAGATAAAGTACAAGATTCTGTAATAGTATACCTAAAATTTTGCGAACGGGACAGATCTGTGGTATGCCAAAGTTTTTAGCATGGGTTTTCCTTTCGCCTTGAGAGATAATAAATACTTTCAGAGATACAGAAGATACTACAGAAGATACTACAGAGATACAAAGATAATAAATTCTTTTTCAGGAAAAAGGGTTTATTGTTATACCCTATTTCAATTAAAATTTTTAGAAATAACAAAATATAGCAAACCTTTGCTTCAATAAATCTCATCAAAAGATTAAATAGAGTTTAATATAAGATGACCAATAAATTCCAAATCAAAGCTGAAATAGTGTGCTGTAATATTTAAATGTACGTAAATCAAAAACGTTTCAGCTATAGACATACGAAAAACAGAATGATTTAACTACTCAAAAACTGTCGTACTTGCCCTAAAAGGAAAATCACCAAATCAACCCAACCCAACCCAAAATATGTTAGCTGTAAAGTTAATTCTAGAGATTTAAAGACGCTGTTACGGATACCCGAAAAATCTCAGTGATTCTGGTTTAACAAGATTTTCCGGGATTAGAAGAAAATTTTATTAAAAACATGTATTTGACATCATTGACATACGTATATTTATAAAACGTGTAAACTCTGACGAACATTCTTATATTCTTAAACGTGCTAATCTTGTATGTATGTGTATGTATGTATGTATTTCCAGGATCGGGAAGACGGCTTTAAGTTGCAGGCCGATATTTGCAGGATTTCAGTAATCCGGTGACAGGAATCGATTGAGATATATCTCGATTTTCACTAAAATCATTTTATATCGTAAATAAATAAAATGGGGGAAAACACAGGGAAAATATCGATACAGAAACTGCTGGCGGGATCTATCGGCGCGCAGCGAAACAGATATTGTCGGACGCGGCTACGACTGCAGTATAATCGTTGGCCGTACGTTGGCGCCATCAGTATTACACGAATTAAGACCATCATTTAATCATTCATTCAATTACGAGTGAAGGTGTCAAACCTGACCCTTCAAAGATTGAGGCAATTAAGAAATATCTTTTAACAAAAACAAAAACAAATTAAATCATTTACGAGACTTTTAGTATATTATAGAAAATGTATAAAAGATTATGCAAAAATATTAAAACTTATGACAAAATGTTTAGCTAAAGATCAGAAAGTTAAAATTAATGATTAGTATAGCATATGCTTAGAAAAATATGACATTACTTTGTAATGATCCAATTTTACAATACCTTTAATTTTGAGGAACCATTTATAATTACCACAGACCATAATAATTATACGACAGTAATTATGCAATTGGCGCAATATTTAGTGAAGGCAAAATAGGAATGATAAGCCAGTAGCTTATGCTTCACGAACTTTATCAAAAACAGAAATAAAATACTCAACTTTCGAAAAACAGTTGTTAGCGATTGTATACGCATGCAAACAATTTAGACCTAATATATATTTTACAACATTTACGCTAGTTATAAATCAGAAATCCTTACTATGGATACACAAGTTAAAAGATTATAATTTACAAAAATTGAAAAAAAATATATTTACAAGAGTACGATTACGAAGTTTTATATAAGAAAGGTAAGTTAAATTTAAATGCCGATGCATTAAGTAGAATTGAAATCAACGCAGTTGATCAGGAAGATAAGTTATCAACTCAAATTCAAGTAGACCCAGATAAATTTGAAGAAAACGATTTACAAAGTCTGAATAATAATCAATGCTCAGAACATTCCAAATCAATACCTATCCGAGTAAAACTAATTAAAAATAAAATAAAAGTAATCAAAGACAAAGAAAAATAATTGGAAATCTAAAAAGTCCAATATAAAAGACATTCTAATCAAAAACATTCCAATAAAAGACATTCCATAAAACCATCAATACAAACAATACCAACCAAATGCAAAAACCAATGCAAATAATGCATATTAAATTGTTCAAAATAGATAGTTCTATTTTCAGAATTGAAATAAAACCAGGATTGAATACCAAATTAAAGGTAAAAACAGCACATGTAACGAATTAAAAGTAGGGTAAAAATGTTACAGGTAATTTAGATCATAAGGATGTGGAAAATTATGATCAAATTTTATCACAATTTAGCAAATCACAAAATTATATTATTGATAATCATGAAAGCATAATTAAATATTTAAAACAAACAACCGATAAAATAAATGTTAATGTCTTACGACTAACTGAAGCAGTAAATGAATTCAATGAAAAATACTATTTAAATTCAAGAAAAGATGTAATTAAAATGCAAATACTATATTTACAAGAATTTAATAATAAATTAAGTGATATAATTCAAAAAAGTGAAATAATTGATTTGGCAAAATGAAATATTTGCATTCACTACTGATACCACCAGAACAATTAACTAACGAAATGGAACAAGATCATTTTGAAGATAAACATTCATTCTCTTTCGAAATACTAATGGCAAATGTATATTTAATAGAAACGTTAACCACAGTGAAAACGTTTATGTGTTTATTATACAAATTCCGATAATTCATAATTATGAGTATCAATATTGTGAGTTGTATCCCTTACCCACATTAATCAATAATTTATAAGCGCAAATTGAACCAGAATCTCGTTTTATTGCTGCAAATGACGAAAGATACATTCTTGTGAATAATATTTGTAATATTTTAAGACAAAATGAATTTCTATGTTTTAATAGAATTAATCATTATAATAAAAATAATTGTGAACTGAAAATTGTAACGCATGGTAACGTATGCCATTGTGCTTTTTACGAAATAAATATCGATTCAATGAATGAAATTTATCAAATTGCAAATAAAAATAAATGTAAGTACGAGATTAACAGTACTGTAGTACAGAATTATTTTTAAATAAATAATAAACCGCAATAATTAATATTAATTATTGCGGTTGTAACATAAATAAAGATTAATAATATAACTATAGAAAAACAATCGAAAATTGTATTTCAGAATTTTACAACAATTGTGGATAGAAAAGTACCCAAGTTGGAATTAAATTTTACGAAAAACTATGTTATAATTTAAAAAAAAACATTTTATCTTCTAACACGTACGATTTTTGAAATATTGGAATTCCTCGCCAAAGTGTCTTTTAGAGGTATGTATATACCTCTAAACAAGATACTTCGAATTTCTTTACGAATGACGCACGTTGAATGCGTGGCATTGTTTTAAACAAATTTCAGGGTAAAATATGTTGATTAGGAGAAAAAGGTACCCAAATTTGGAACTACATACCTATGAAAATAAATGGTCTATTTTACTCCATACATTTACAAATTAAAAGGCTGCTACAGGGATGTTTTTATTACAGTAATAGCTATGCAGTGTGTTCCTTAAGTAGGTTACCAGAGTTCGAGGTATAATTGATATGACCAATTTTATTCTGAAAGATTTGTTAAAGTGCCATCTAAAGGTGTTAGTTATATGGCTCCTAAGATAGCGCTTAGGAGTTGATTTTTATTAAAACTTGCATGGTCTCTCTCTCTCTCTCTCTCTCTTCCCCTGCCAACTCATTACCCATATTCATCAATCAATCAAAAAAATCTGGTGGCTCGGGCCGGAAGCTGATTTAAAAAAAAATTCTGTTCTGTAATAGTGCGAGCACGGAACGACCCATTTCAAAGTTGATTTTGAGAAAGTTCGGCATACGTGATTTGAAAGTTTATTTCGACATTCGCTTTAGTGTGTTCAAAAGTGTGGGAATCAACAATAAAATCTGGCGACTCAGACAGGAAGTTAAAATGAACCGTAGAGTTTGTCGCAAAAGCTTGTGTACAATCAGTCCGGACAGCCTGTATGTACTATAATAATATAACAAGTGTTGTAAAAATAATGCAGTGCATTGCTTATTGACCAAATATCTGAAAGATGTTACCCCTAACATGATGGGAATCTTTCATTTTCTATACCTTTTCTTATTTTATGCAGGTAACATTTATTAACCGCAAAGAAAAAAGTTTTTCAAAAGCTACTAAAAATATGCATCACAAATATACAGTTCATTTCAATTTTTTTGCTATAAACCAGCAATACAATTTTCTCCACCAAATTACACATTTATATTAATTATACAATTGGCAATTAAGGACATAGAGAAGACAACTGCATTTTACTATATTTACTGAATAAAGTGTTTTGATACTCTATTAAGTAAATAGTCACTATTTACCACCCTTGACTCTGCAAAACATGGTGCCAATATAAGCATTAAAGTACGACTAAAGAATAAAAAATTGCAATCTTGCAAATAACTCCTCATAATCTGGAAGTTTTTATCCAAATTTAGTTATGATTAAACGGCAACCGAAATGGTTTTGAACATTTTATCTAAATGGTTCTCTTATTAATATTTATATTTACTACAAAAAAAAATGTGATTGTCTTATTATTTTAAAATTCGAAGGAATCCATATGCTAATGTATGCATATTTTTGGTAGCTTTTTAAAAGCTACCAAAAATTAGCAAATTAGCCTATTCGAGGAGTAATAAAAGTATGAAAAAAATTGACATTTAAATTTTTCAATGCTAACAGTAATTCGTTAGAAAAGGAATATCTCTAGTTTTTCTGCATATAGAAGATAATGTAAAACAGGTGGATTCCCAAATTTGAAAAACTAAACTCTTTCAATGCAACGAAGGCTTCTGATCCAATGCTTGCGACATAGTTTTCACCATGAAATCTTGACGCAGCTTTTTAAATTTAGAACTTTAAACAACATTGTATATAATGCAAATAGAACCTGAATACTTGATTTTATTTAAATTTACACGAAACTTTTTTTGATACTTAACGTTTTCACATATTATATCTGCAATAGCTAAAAGGATACATTACATTTACTAAATCAGTACGAAGAAGTGATAGGAAAATTGAGATCTTGAAACGAAAGAAACGTCGTACCATCAAGTTAGAATGTCGTTATCAAGCATCAATTACTTATTACTGACTTGTTTATTATTATTGTAGTTTTCTGACGATAGCAACTAAGTTTGGGAAATGCTAAAATATATATGTAATTTTAGTGTTTACTAAAGTTTTAATTATGATTTATGATAATGTTTACTTAATTTTAAACTTTGCTATAAGCTTCAACTAAATTGTGCATTTAAGTATAACATTCTGTGAGGTATTTCTTAGATGTTGATAACAAAAAATTCCGCGCAATTCATTATATTGAAACTATTTTTAAAAAATATTATCATGACAACCTATTACGAAACAATATACAATGGCAAGTGCAGAATGAATAAGTGTTTGTACCAAAGCTATACATTTTAGCGATAAGAAAATTGTGTACATTGCTTAGGTTTTTATTTTAACACCCTTCATATACAGATGGCCTTCAAAATACAATGCAAGAAGTAAAATATTAAAAAAATGATAACTACATTTTTAAAATCACTAAATCTTTATAATTTAATAGGCAGTATATATTATATTTTATTTAACATTTCTAATTCCCTATTACTGTTGTGAGCACTGATGGACAAAAAAATAATAGTAATCGCTATCTTTTAAGCATTTTTCTGCGAATTAAATACAAAAAAAAATAGGAGAAAAGGATAAACAATAGAAGATTTATTTTAGAAAAGAATTTAAATGTAATTTTAAAAATTTTAACCGATTTTTACTAGAAACATACCTACAGATGTGGAAATAATACGTTTACTAATAATACGTTGTTATTTCACTAGTTTCTGAGAAAAAATACTGTTAGAAAAGAAAACATTAAAAGTTGATATTTGTAAACTTAAACTGTTTTATACTTTAAAAAGTGTAATGAGAGTGAGAATAAAACTTTAACTAACCTTCAGAAGACGTAGTTGTTGGTACAGTTGTTATTTCACTAGTAAAAAAAAAATAAAAAAATACCCCTTTACAAAATGCTTTAGAGAAGAAAACATTAAAAGTGGATATATGTAAATTTAAACTAACTGATGATTCAGTTAGTTCTGAAGATGCCGTCTGCAATGAACGGCGAAACGTCAACGGAGAGTTTCTTCACCGACGCGGCGACCACCGGAAAGCCAAGAAGATTTAA
>JAWQRJ010000815.1:0-18231 GCA_033557515.1 Diorygopyx duplodentatus | reverse complement strand
TGGTAACAATAAACATGGTAAAAATAAACACGATAACAATAAACCAAAATTTTCCTACAAAAGATGTTCAATATGGCGGCCGTTTACTTCTAAACATTTGGTAACACGCTTTTCGACACTTTTTCTACAATTCATTAATTGGCAAACACTGACGGAGTAAAAAGCCTGTATGACACATGCAAATCATTAATACTGTTATAACTCATTCCGTATACCACATTTTTTATATGGCCCCACAGGAAAATCTCTAGTAGGGACAAATCTGGAGATCTGGCCGTCGCAGTTGAATTTCGATTGCGCCTTATGTAGGTAACAAACATATCCGTTTTTTCATAGTTTTAAAACGCCATTATCAATGTAGAATATGAATAATTGACGACAACTACAACTTATGACACGAAAGTGGTTTAATAATGTTATTGACAAATGTGCAGTCTTTTGTTTCAATCATGGATAGTGTGATGTTGGTTACCATCTGTGTGGAATATGATTTTTTTTCATATCTCCTAAACTATGAAAGATGGATACCTCGAACATTATATCGTTGGAATGGGAAAAAATCAGGTAATTTAATAATGTCAAAATCAACTACGGTTTCCATTTAAAATAATGCAACTTTGGGTCGCATCTCGAAACTGGTGCAAGGTAAAAAAGATTTGTATAATCTATCCTATAGAACGTTTTGATATCTAACTTTTTCCCTCGAAATTATTTAAAGCGAGAAATAATATGGAAAATATTCACATTTGAAGAAAATGACAATTTTCAGTTTTTTCAGGATATCAAGTAGGCGATGCATTTTTTGGAAGAACAAAAGAAGGTCTGATCAACTTAGATAAACACACCCATATTGTTCTATTTAACGGAGTCGGTAGCTCTTACTGTTTCCAAGATACCAATGGTGAGCATCGAATTTGGGGCAGCCTGTTTATTCCCAAATCTTGTGTTAAATATAAATTTATTGTAGAACTTAATATAATATTTGTGCATTGAAATTTTCAACATATTCAACACAAACTCTGTTTTCTCCCACTTCTAATGTACAGAGTTCATCCTCCATATTGTCTGAAGTGGATACTTCTGACTATGGTTTGTTCTAAAAGTAATACCAGTACTCAGCATATAAGTATATTAAAATAAATTAAATGCACTGTTTTGTAATATTGTAATATTTGTGAAATAATACCTGCTAAGTGTAATATCGAATATGCACGAGCTTTCAATTTTGTTCTGCGCAAATTTCATTTCACTCGAAAAGTGAACATCACATACACGCGAAGTCTCTTTGAAATCGAAATATGCTCTCGATGAATGGCATGAATCCAAATCTTGAAAAGCTTAAATATAAAATATATCAAAAAATAATAATAATCGTCAGATCCAGTTAGATCTGAAGAAGCCGGCTGTAATGAATGGCGAAACGTCAACTGAGCGTTCTTCATCGACGCAGCGATCACCGGAAAGCCAAGAAGTATTAAGATGGAATATTAACCGGAATAGCGCAACAGCTCAATTAATTAGAAAATTAATTCTTTTATTTTATCAAAGAGACTTATTTAATCTCTGAAATAAAAATATCAACATACGATATACTGCATAATAAATACTACGAACTTGCCTCAGAGTCTTTTGGGAGAGTGTGCAACATCGCTTCATTCTTTATATTGTTGCATCTATGGAGGGAAGCCCATGAATGGTATTGAGTTATTGTTGTCAGGTTCTAGCGTAAATTGGAGGTGTTTGTTATGATTGTTGATCTTGTCATAATTATCTCATCAATAGAGATATTAATTGTCAACCATTTGGTTTATGCTTTGAATGATGGTGTACAAGTGCACAATTTTCTGATTTGTCACAATCAGACAATTGAACCATTCTAATGATATGTATTCAAATAGATCGTTAGTTAATTATACATTTATGTCATTAATTAATGACACTGGTGAAATATGTGTGGTCAAAGTTAAAGTAAGTAATTTTAGTACCGCTATAGGCCTACCGAGAAAGATTTCACTACAGTTTGCTTCCAACATAGTAGGCCTTGCCTATGCTCGTCGAATTTATAAATGGCTTGCAATCCATCCAGCGGTGTTCGCTCGCCCCATTCATGAGTACCGAGGCACAGCCTACCACGATGCAACGACGTGGACCAAATTGGACTCTTACCTGCAAGCGACGTGAATCGCCACTGTAACATCGCCGTTACCGTTGTGAAGCAACCATGCGTGACTTATGAATTACCTTATTAGTTGTTAAGCGCCGATGTTGTAAATTATTATCGTTGGATTTTATGAATTTAAAGAAATATCGCAATAATTCCGGCAGGCATGATAAAATTTACGGTCGGAATGAATTAATAACGGGTACATTAAGAAATGAAAGGATGAATTAATTATCTTCTTATGCATTCAAGTAATGAGCATATGAATTAATAAGACTACGGCTGTGTTAAAGACGTGGGCACCATTGAATATGTAGAAAGCATTATTTATTGGTCACCTTTATACAAACGATCTTTCAGTTACAGCGCAACTGGATGTTTTCGTAATTGCTGAATTAAAATGCATAGCACACCTTGTGGATTATAAAAATGCAAAGGGACATTTCCTCTGGTCGGAGCTGTCGAAACAATTCGTTGTCATCCGACACCAGGCGACAGCGGAGGTGAAAATCTACCCACAATCAAAAGGAGGTAAAGGTTATGTTACTCGAGTCGTTTGATACCCTGTTGGCTTCTCCAGTATGAACGGTTTTCGATGTTAAATATAGCCGCGGTGGATTTTAATTTATTCCACAAGATAACGACGAGTCGCTGAGGCAGCCGACCGGTTCTTGAGGAGCAAAATGACAGAAACATCGTTAAGGGAACTCAAGTCTTTTTCGCCGATTGTTTACAGTTATGTCGACCGAACGTCCGTCCTGTCTTGTGCTTCTAATTATTACAAGAAGCAGAAATAGTTTCGTTTTTCAGAGTTCATATTATCGAGATACAGGCATTTTAAAGATTATATTTGTAATCATCTCGCGTATAATATTACAAAGTTAATGGATTATACTTGAATGCAAAGAGAGTTAGAAGAATTCTAAATAAAATTACACAAAATATTGTAATCAGTATTGAGTTAATCTTACAAGGAAACATAGGCAAGATGTGCAATTCTCGAATCGACTATGCATCTTAAATATTATTTTTTAATATTTTTGATGCTTTTGATGATTTTTATTGAAATCATAGATATTACACCGACATATATTGTTTGGAATGTCAACGAAAATTCCTGAACCATGTTGCAAGAACTAAGAGGTAAACGCAAAGTTCAGTATTTATATTTATTGTACTTTATTCCAAGTTCTCTATCGAAACTTAATGTTACATTCTTTTACATGAAGAAGTAAATGTACTAAGTTAATGTACTAAAAGGTTAGAAGAAAGTGTCTGCCGAATGCTGAGTTGATGTTTTGTTAATTCTCAGCGTTAATTTTCTGCCTGTCTCTCCGATATATGTTGCTCGACAAATTTCGCACTCCGCAGAGTAATCGCCGTTTTTTCTAATATTTGTATTTTAACTTTGGTGTTAATTAGTTTAGACTTTAATTAAAGTAGTTCTGCATATAAACAAAACTCAAGAAGATATCATTCGAAACTTCAAATTGCTCAGTTTTGAATTTAAAAACAAAATTTATAAGATACTTATGAACATATTTATGAACGTACATATTTTACAGTTTATTAAGTTTCTAGTGTTAGTTATTGTAGGAATTGTAAGCAGCATATGTCTTATGTGACCTTCCAAAACAAAAACCACAAAAGATCCTTCCACCTCCTAATTGCATATTATAAATTCAGATGGCGAGGACTAATGTCCTGTGTAGAATTAAATTCGAAAGAAAAAAAAACTGTTTATCAAAACCACGGCACGGCAAAGACTAACAAAAAATCCTACACAGTAATCAAAACAGGAAATCATTGCTACTTTCGTCTTTGTTTACCTGTACCTGTGTGGTAACGGCGTAGACTGTAAGACGCAATTTTCAGCCTTACGCAACCGTTTTTTTAAGTTGCTTAACGCTTACCAGGCAGCTCGAGGGTCTTGCAGACAGGTGCAGCCCATCGAAAATGTTGAAAGCGCAGCCTATAAGGCCGGAGGTACGGCCTCAGAGACGGTTTTCACATGTGTTTGACAGGTATCTTTCCCTACGCCGTAATTTATTTGAGATTCAAAGCAGGTGTACGGTACAGATTCTCTCCTTTCTTTCTGTTAGGCTCTAGTGAAGCCGCCGTATTATAATTCTATACACAAATGATAAGTGTTGCTAAAAAGCAAGTAGCGATAGAAAACTGGCCTTAAGTATAAAGGTAGTGATTTTATGTTAATACAGATACTTGTCAATGTCAATTAAGCACGTGATTAAACATGCTACGCCCCAGAAAGCCGACTGGCATATATCAAGGGCCCTGAATATTCCGATAAGAATGAGAGACTGTATCGGATCGGAGTTTGTGATAAATAACTGACATCCTGTGCACCAAGCCGTCTATTTACCATAATTCTTATTTATTATCGTCTATCTGCTACCTGCGATACCAACACCAGCAACAATTAACCACGCCGTATCTAAGTTATAAAATCGCGTTCTTATTTATAAATTCGGCCATGTGCTATCACCAGAGAGTAGGAAAGTTTCTCACCTTTTTGATGTATAACAGAAATTTATCGAAACCGCCACGTTGGCGTAGATACTATCTACATGCGACGGAAAAGCGTACCAAATCATCGAAAGGATACTAATGATTCTAATTATACCAGAAAAAACGAATGAATATTTAAATGCAACGGCGAGTTTTGAAGGAAATCGTATCGATTTGACTGGCATTTGATTGGGAAACGAGATATAACCCTGGAGTTATGCACACAAATGAAAAATAGATTTCTGCTTTAATGAGGCTTCGTCACGAACTCGTCGAGTGAAATTGAACTAAAAAACGGCGTTGAATAATTGAGAGAAGTTCGGAACAATGGATTAAGCGGAAAACAGCACTAATACGTGATTTCATTAACGCTAAAAAACTGATTGTTCAACGAATGTGATCATTATATGTAATTGAAACGAAGTTGCAATCAAATGACTGTAACAATCCAAATCATCAACAAACCAAAACTGTAAAGTTTGCAACAAACTTCTGCAACCCTTGTAATGACGGACGCCATTGAGAAACTTTTTTTTGAACTGCTTGTTTATACATATAAACTAGTAATTTTAAAATAACATATCTTTCACAGGGAGAAAAAAATTCAGAAAAAAACGTACTTTTCTAGACCCTTCTAGATTTCCTAACGTGACAAGTTGGATCTGTGGTTACTGTTTAAACTGTCACTCATACTTGTGCATAAAAATACCTATTTAATAAATAACACCTTTTACTCAGAGCCCCCCTTGGACGTTCAGTGTTTGTCTCAGTTTACATATATGTATTATAGATCATTTTTAGTCCCTTTCCTAAAACGAAAATTATAAATCAATGTTTGTACCACAATACCCCCGTATTCGAGATCAGAATACAGATGATTATATAAGGAAGTATTATATTTGAACATACATACAAACATACAATTTTAGCTGTGCCAATAAATGTTTCAAAGGATCCAATTGTTTTGTAAATGCACTCCCTTTTCAAAATTAGAAGAAGAAAATTAGTTTAGATATCTAAATACTTTCTTAATCAGCTTGATTTTCGTTCTTGAGATACATCAAGTACACGAAATGTGATAATATTGTACTTATTTATATTAATGACCCTTCATATTCAAAACATGCTCTTTTTACACCAAATTTATATTTAAGGGCACTCATATGATTGGATTGATTTTTGCTTCAAACACCTTCCCACATTTTCAAATGCCTTTCTATAAACTTACTGAATCATTCCTTAAATTTTCCAAAATTGACTACTTTATTTGTCCATAATTTTATTTTAAATTTGACATTTTTTTCTTCCTCCCTTTTAACTCATTAATACATCATATACTCATTATTTCACTCACTAATACATCATAATCATTATCATCAAGGACTGATGATGAACCTTTAAGGTTCGAAACCGGTATCTTAGTATATTAATAAAAAAGAAAGCAAATAAAAGAAGTTTTTTACCCATTTTTTCTAAACAATCAAGATGGAACAACCTAACAAATACATCATTGTATTTTTGTTATTTATAAAGAGTGATATCTAGACGCCTACATAAAAATGAAATATCTGTTTGATGCTAAAGCTAATAATAAATTGTATGCATCTAAAATACATAACCGCTACACCGAGTGTACTAATTGAATAACTATAAGCCTTTCACTTACATTCCGCCCTTTTCTTTTAAAATAATCAACTATGAAGCGTTTAAATTTTTATTAACGTTGCCATATTGATTTCCTGAACTTTTATCATTTTATATTAAAAATGATATTAATAAGTATGTTTGTTTTGGTGCAAACTTTGGATCTTTTCTGAGTTGCCCAAAACGCTGTCTATATTTAATTTAAAATTATTTACCTATCCGGCTTTTTATATTCTTTACTAAAATTTTACTTCAGTTGCTTAAATAATTACTTAATAAAAATTAACTAATAAAAAACTGAAATTTGCATTCTCTTGACGCAATAATTAAACGGAAAGGTTCAAATCTACTCAACGCATTCGGTCCATCCAATCACCCCCAATGTGCGGTTACCTTGAGTTGGGGCACGCTTTCTTCGATTGTTTCGGTCACATTAAACGTCAAAAATTACCGATTTTTAAACGCTCAAAAGTGATGTAACGTGATTTTTTTTAATGTTAACGCCTATCTCAACCGATTCCTGGCACCGGAATGTCTAAATTCTGCAAATATCACCTATGCTAATGTCCCCGTTCCCGGGACAATGCGGACAAATAAAGAAATAAATAAATTAACAAGATTAGCGCGTTTAATAGTGTAAGATTTGGTGTTAATAATAAGAAAAAACTAAAAGGCGAACAATAAGCCGAATATTACTAACTTTAGTTTAACGATATAAACCTAAAATATATCCAGAATAACTGAATAAATCAATGGTATTTATAATAAGCAAAGAATGTTCACTTAGATTTACCCAGGAATTTATAACATGTTAAGTCGAATAAGCAAGCATTGGCTTCCCGGATTGTTTAGGACTAAATTCTGAGGCACAAATTGGAAGACGAAAAGTGCAAATCTAAATAAGCATAGTGTATAACAATTTTGTTTTTCTAACATATTTAAAGTATCTTTTTAGATGTAAAGCTGATAGATACCGTTCACTTTGTTAATTGGGAACATTTTCTCTCCTGGAGGAAATACACAATTTTTTAAGGGCACTTTTGGTGTTGCTGGAGCGATACCTCAGCATGAAGTAGTTCTATATGAAGCACAAAAGATTCGCAAAAGAACGACATAATTTTCGCTGGTTATTTCTAGTTGATGACAAACGTTGATAATGGTGATATCAGCAAAGCAACATCTCAGAATATTTCCTTAAAAAATACCTTTATTTTAACTTAAGCTATACGTCAAATTTCAACTCAATTGATAACTTGAAGTACTATTAGTGCAACCTTTTGATTTGGGAGACATTTTTTTCTACTCTTTCCCTATAAAATCATATAGAAAGAGTTCGAATTCAGACCAAATGTATACTTAAGAAATTTAGTTCTTAATAAATAAGAGAAAATTGGTTAATTTCACTCCCTACCAAAATTTACATTTTCCAGGTGTACCATAGAATTGTATCAATTGAAAATATCGATTGAACAGTGATATTTATCACTGAATTTACAAATACACCACTAAAATATAATGTAAAAAAACTGCACATTTAGATGATCCAACAATTTATTTTATAAAAATGTATTCTCTTTACAGTTAATGTTGCGTTACGTTTTCTCTAAATCTAAATGCTTTTTCGATGTTAAGTTGTTATTTTTTATATGGTTCTTAATCATGATTTTATATATAAATAATATAATATATAAATATGGAATATGATTTTTCTTCTCATGATCTCCTAAACTATGAAAGATAAATACCTCGAACCTTATTTCGTTGAAAAGGGAAAAAAGCAAGTAATTTAATAATGTCCAAATCAAGTATGGTTTCTATTTAAAAAAAATCAACTTTGGGTCATATCTCGAAACTGGTGCAAGGTAAAAAATATTTTTATAATCTATCCTGCAGCATGCTTTGATGTCTACAACTTTGTCCATCGATTTTTTTTGATGCGATAAATAATATGGAAAATATTTACATTTGAAGCCAATAACAATTTTCAGTTTTTTCAGAATATCTAGTAGGCGATGCATTTTTTTGGAAAAACAAAAGAAGGTCTGAACAGCTTGGACAAACATCCCCATATTGTTCTATTTAACCGAGTAATGTCGAATTTTTTATTTAGGAAAAATACTATCTTGAAAAATTATAACTCTCTTTATTTCATGCTAATATATGTCACCTTCATCAGAGCGGAAAAATGTGAGTACAGAAAATACTCACATTTTGATGAGTCAAAACACTGTCCACTGTTAAACATGTTTTCATACAAAATTGTTAAACATGTTATTAAACACATCCATTGTTAACCATGTGTTCACACAAAATTGTTTTTAATCGAATTAGAACGTTTTATTATTCGTTGTAATTGTCAATAATAAATGCAAAGTAACAGTGCGTTTTTAAGGTTTCTTTTTGGTATATATGATATACAATTTAGAGCAATCCCTTGAATCGCTAGAGCTTATTGGGGGTTCTCTACCATTACGTAAGACAATTTCAATTTAGGATTCATATACCTATATTCATACAATATCAAATCTTTTAAATCCCTGAGTAGACACAGTACTGTTTTTGTTATATGTTTTAGACAGTTCCTCCGTTTGCATATTTTTCTTTATGAGGGTTTTCCAATGTATTATTTCAAAATATACAGGTGTCCCATTTCTTCTAGACACTATGCAACTTTAGTTGCATAGCTAGACACCCAGTATATTATTTGACATGTAAAGTATATTCAATAAAAAACGACCTCTAGTAGTCCATGTAATTTTTAGCAAAGCATCAATCAAGCTATTAAACCGCACAAGAAGTTCTAAAAAGAACTTATTTCACAAATTTGACATAACCTATGTAAACATTGTAAAACTTCTTGTGCGGTTTAATAGCTTGATTGATGCTTTGCTAAAAATTTCTACCAGAGGTCGTTTTTTATTGAACATACTTTACTTGTTTAATGCAGGGCACTAATGCTTGCATTAAGTTGACCTAATTTTAATGCATTACAATTATTCACCCATTAACATTTTAAGCACAGTACGTAAATCGATCAATTTTGAAGGCATCATCATTATTCGCGTTCATAGATCATCATTTTCCTTTTTAGGATATCATGGTGATTCCTATTTGCTTCGAACTGGTAGGTAGAAGTTTCATCATCAATATTTTAATGTAATTCTTTAGCTTATCTTCAGTTCTCAATTCATTGAGTCAAACTATGTGATACTAAGTCAAGCTACGTGACCAGATATCAACCTAAGCATTTAATTTCTCCACCATATTTCTTCTACTCTATCTGATCCTCACCTGATCCTAGTTGGATCCATCAATTGATCCAGTATAATTGCTTTGGCACTGTATTTAGATCAGTCGATTTATAGATTTTATGTTCAAACCACTTCATAACTTGATTGGTGATTTCGTTTAATCACACCTCTCCGTCTCTTTAAAAAAGGCCATAACTACGTTTATTCTAATGGTAACGGCGCAGAAAATCATTGCGTAATCATTGAAGTAGACACAAAAGTACCGACCCATAATATACCTTAATAGAGTTTTTATGACCAATATCCGGCGAGACAATTGAATGGCGATCGGGCGTTTCAATGAATAGCAGCCGCATCAAAATGCAATTAACAAATTAATCAGTGAACTTAATTACTTAATATACACGGGAAATCGATACAGCCTGTTTTATGGTAGCGTGGCCGCTTCGACCAATAATAGCGATGTGCTTTGTTAATTTATAATTAAAAGTGACTAAAGCCGCGCTTGTATCCTCAAAAAAATAAATAGAGACGGCTCTTGAAGTCTTCAAAACTGCTGGTAATCACGTAGTTGTTAATAAGTACATTAAGAACCAACGAAAAAAAAAAAAACGTTGGGAGCGAAAATTTAATAAGAGTTTGAAACTTCGAGAGGTTCCTATTCCTCGCGTATTAATTTCAAAATAAAGAAGATAAACTATCTAGAAAATAATACAACGTTAAGATGTAAATTATCCCTTATTTCAACAAATTCTTGGTGAGGAAATCTACAGTACTAATTAAAGGCCAGTAGCGAAATTCCTGTAATAAACTTGAAATATGCAACACCCCTTTGGGAGGTTGCTGTAATTGCCCTGCCTGTGGAAAGAGATTCGGGTTACGGGGCATCCATTTCAGGGGTCCTGAAAACTTTTTATTACGCGCCAACTTTGTTTTAGGAACAACAAGAGACTGTGCACTTCATTATTAGACCCTTGAGTGGGGAGAAATGTTCTCAAAGTGGGGGACGCGTTGAATATTATTCACTCTCTAGGAAAAATGAACCTCTGAGTGCGGGGACAATGATAAAATAAAAGTTTGGACATTTACATACAAATATTTAAAAACTACTACACTAAAAGCAGCTGGTTAATTAACGTAGAAGGCTAAAAAGGCTTACTTAGTAATAGGAATTGCAACTTCTGTTGTTTGGTGATAAGTAAATGTAAAAAATGTTTAAAACTTTGAAACCCTGCATTAACTTTAAAAATTTAAACACAGTAAATAGGCAACCAACATCACTAACAACCATAAAACATCTGTCAAACTTGAGCAAACAAACAAAGTTTTATCAAATAAATTATGTACCTACATCATACATTTGTTGAAATTCATGATGTAAGAGTCGTGGATGTAATAAAACGCGTTTATGACTTATTTATAAGCTTTCATGTGATGACATTTAAAGGTGAAGTTAAGTGGGACTTGAAGACAAATATCCCCGCATTGGAAAAACTACAAGCTGTGCTGAAGATTCTTTTATTTTTTTAACTCAGTCTTTGTCTATCCAAACATAAAATCAATTTTATTATTATGTACACGTCTCTTTTATGAGTCTTTAGCAACGGCACATAAAAGTTAATTATAAAAGTTTTATAAAAGTTTTTTTCCAGAAAATTAATAATAAAATACGCAAGGTGGTCTAAAATGCACTCTATTATAGTCATATTGAAATAAAGTTTGGGTATAAATTATGTTCAATTACTTCCCAATTTAATTACAATTTCAGTGTTAACGGCTAAGGAGTCCATGAGTCTAAAATAAGCTCTACTACTAAAGCTGGTCTGTTTCCTTCCTACCTTTTTACAATGTGAGTTTTTCTTTAGGTATACATGCAATATGCATACCTAAGATTTGTGCAAACTTCCAAATGTTGATGTGAGGAAACTAAGAATTTGTACATGTTAAATAGTCTCTGGTGTTGGAAAAATAATTGGGATAAAATTTTTATTAAATTTTCCTTTTAGAATATTAAGTACCTACTTTATTTTAAATTGTTACTGTCCGAATGTCATTGATTTAGAATATACGTAATGTCTAAATTTTAAATAAACCATTAGATGATTTATGAAGTATCTAGAATAACCATTATTATAATTATTCTACCAATTGGAAATCAATATAAAGTATTACACATGACCATTGCAAATGATTGTCTGTATAAAATTAAATTATTGTTGATATATTGAGTGAATATTTTCAAAAATATGATGATTCGCTTGAAGATCCGCATCGAAGTGAATTAATTAATTTCAAGCAATAAACACAGAGATGCAAAAGATGATTTTAAAATATCTAAATAATGAAAGTTTCGTTACCAGGGCCGTCAAACACATTTAAAAAAAAACAAATACAATTTATTTTTCATTAACAGTTGTTCACTTAACGCTAAGACGTTCTGAGCTCATATTAAAACCTTTTCTTGCCTCTGATGTCATCCATCTAGAATACTGACGAAGCATTGACAACTTTTCTTAAAGTTGCTTTTCTTAGTGCTGAGTATCCAATATTAGGATTCACGACTCCTCTATAGATAATTTATTAATTTATTATCTATTCATTTGCAATAATTTTCTTACATGTATTATGAATTTTTATACATTTATTTCTTTAACAGCACTGAATTGAAAATAACTTTTTACATATACCGTGTGTCCCAGCTAACGTGAATAAAGTCAGGAAAATGATTGTGAAAGAAAATTTTAAAAAACGCTCGGACAGGTCAACTTTATTTTAAAAGTAGGCACTTTTTGGTGTAATTTATAAATGTTTTGCGTCATGTTAGTAACGGCTGTGACGTCATCGAATACTTTTTTAAATAGCTAAGACGACTTGCAATTATGGAGATGAAAAATTGTTGACGAAATTGACGTAAACTTAAATAATTTATTGAAAAACATGAACTGCTTGATTGATATCATAAATTAATTTTATGTGGATGTTAGGTGGACGACCTATCATCCAATGCGGATTCTCGGTTGCCCAAGAAACGACGTTATGTCTGTCTACTAACAACGATGTGCTTCACAAAGTTTTCATTTTCATTGCAGTCCTCCATCAGTACATCATAGTAATAGTAATGCAACATTTCGTAGTGATAAATGGGGATTCTTCGCATTGCCAGAAGTACGTCTAACTGGGTGGCTTTGCTCACATGACCAACATTTCGAAATCGATTTGCTATTCTGATAGTGGTTGATTGTGTTGATACTGGTTGATCCGGGTGGGTTTCATTAAACAGTAGACGTACTTATTTTGATTCTTTTTAAGGTAATTCTTCTTAAATTTACTGAGCGTTCAATATAGGACGCATGATTCGAGTATGTTCAAAGCAAGAATATATCCATCATTTTAATTAAAATCAATACTAGTAAGAAGTTAGATACAGAAAAAAAATACTCCAATAAATGTTACTTTACTGACTGAGAATATAGTAGGAAAAAGTCAAACAATATACACCGATAGTTGGTACACAAGCAGGAAGGGAATCAGCACATAAATTAGTTGCCAAAAATACACATTTCATGGAAAAACTTCGCTTGAATAGTTCTAAACTTAATAAAGAAGTGATTTCCAAAAAAATTGCAAGTAATAATTGTGCACCAGACATTCCGTAGAATGTTTAGTTGACCGCCATTCAAACCAGTACTAATATGTGATTATAATAACCGTAAATTTTCAGTCGATATGTCACATCAAACGACTTATTATATAAAAAATGGCTATAGAAGTTTTATTGAATATATCTGTTGTTAATCATGCCTCCATTTTAATATTGAAATGTAGAAAAATAATTACCTATCATCCTGAACTCAATAATCTTCAAACTAACTATACGATATCGACATTAATAATAAAACAATTTTTGCGCCCAACGTGGTTCTCATCTTTTTTTTCTTTTCGAATTTGTCATTTCGATTTTACTCTTTATTCTTTATTATACTCTTTATTATACTCTTTCTTCGTTACCTATACCCTTCCTTCGTTACCTATACTCTTCCTTCGTTACCTATACTCTTCCTTGGTTACCTCTGCTCTTCCATCGTTACTTATACTCTTCCTTCGTTAAACATAACCCCTGTACTCTGCCTTCGTTACCTACACTCTTCCTTCGTAACCTTTACTCTTCATTCGTTACCTATACTCTTCCTTCGCTACCTATACTCTTCCTTCGTTACCTACACTCTTCCTTCGTTACCTACACTCTTTCTTCGTTACTTGTACTCTTCCTTCGTTACCCATACACCCCTGTACTCTTCCTTCGTTACCTATGCTTTTCCTTCGTTACCTATACTCTTCCTTCGTTACCTATACTCTTCATTAGTTACCTATACTCTTCCTTCATTACCTATACTCTTCTTTCGTTACTTATACTCTTCCTTCGTTACCCATACACCCCTCCACTCTTCTACTGGGCACTTATTTGTGCTATACACAATTTAGAGCTTCGTCACGGGTTCAAGCATTTTCAAAATTCCTGTATAAAACCAGATCAAGAATGGATCCAGTGAAAACTAAATCAATTTACTTACTTCAGACAGTTAAATTATAAGCTACGAAGGAAAGAAAGGAATCTTTGCATTGGTTTCAATGATGTGGTAGAAAGAACAGAAATTAATAATATTGGCCTTATACTCGTTTATCAAAAGCTCCAATATTATGATTGGAGCTTTTGATGAACGAGTTTAAGGATCCTGAAACAGATTCCGATTTTAAAAGGCTGATAACCCGATTAAACCATATCACCAATAGAGTTCTGAGATTTCCTACACCTGAGAATGGTGATCGTGATGCAAATACTTACCAGTACAACGCTAATGCCAATTGCCTGGAATTAGAAGTGACGTTATGATAGATGATCCAAAGAGAAGATGGCTGCTGAAAGCCGAAATACTACAGAAGACGATGACGGTGCCTATTTACAAATGGGTAATAAAATTTGATGAAACGGTATCAGCGTGGATTCATTCTTAGCAAAAAGTTGAAGACTTGGCTTCAGCTAGAAGTGTGTCTAAAAAAGATTTGTTCACATGTGAAGACAAATTGTGAAGACAAAAAGACAGCTTTTACCGCCAAACTATTAGGACCGAGTTGGGGACGAAACTTAGCAGAGGACTCACAAAATAGTCTGAGGACTAACAAAGAAAAAAATGGGCCAGTACATTTGTTTGCTGCAATGGCCAACCTTTTTAGAAGACTGAGTCGACTATCAGCAACAGTAACTAAGTTGAAAATAAACCAGCAAAACTTTTTGCAGTATTACGCGGACCATTTGGGTTTGCAAAAAGTATCTTCGGTATCGGAACTTGTCAAGTTATTTCGTGAGATTGACGAAGCTTATATAGTGAAGAAAAGGTACTCCGCTCTGAAGAAAAGTAAGAGAACCCTTAAGCCCGATTTGGCATATGTAGGAACGTCTACAAGTCAGCGCGAAATGGTATCAGTTGGTAAGAGAAAAAGAAGAAGTAAGGAGAGGACAAGAAAATTGTAGAAAAACAGAAAAAGAATCAAATTCTGAAATTGTGCAAATCCACACCATGAACATGCGGAACATAGAGCGATGAGGAAATTATGGATATTAAGGATAGCAATTATATTTTGTTATCTATTGTTCACTTTATAGACCTATCGTTAGCATTGTTTTCTGATTAGCTGGACGATCGGACCCAAAGTTTTCAAATTAGTTCAGAAGTTTCTGATACTGCAGTTCTTCCTACGGGAATCCCTCAAGATTCTACTCTTTGGCCAATATTATCTATCATTTATATTTATAATATTATGTAATCCTTCAATTATTGCTGAATACTCGAACAATTCAACACTTCAAAATAAATGCTACAAAAACGTTGGGAGGATTAGGCCGGTTTTATAGAATATCAAGTTAAGAATTCTCTTTTCAGTTACACGTTTGGAGGCATCTCCATAAGAACTTGCACTTACCCGGTTTAAACTTAATTAAAGTCTTAATTACCTTGCTTTTCTCAACCGCGTCTTGTATTTACTTAAAGCTCCAACGTGTTCATGAATATCTATGTATACCGTGAGTGTATATCAATTTGGACATCTCCCACTCTGTACGGGCGATCGTCTTTTGTTTTTTACTAGTTGTCAGCGGTGACCGGATGGGATATGGACGCTATACAAAGCCCGGCATATAAGACTGGTAGGCAGGACGGTTAGAGGCACCTACAGGCCTTGGGAGTGTTATTTTTCGTATTCCCCTAAGAGCGTAATTTAAAAAAAAGGATCAGGTCGGCGAGGCTGCCGACGAACGCACGGAAAAAAAGAACAAAATCTGGACCAATCCGCGCTTACCATCCAGACAGGTGGCAAACGTAAGATTCCAGTTTCCTCGGTGTAATGACTGCTGCGTTGAACCCGATCGCGTCGTCTTTGTTTTCATCTGCGCCCGTCTCCCTCTCGCGCTCTCTTGGTCTCCAAAGAGCAACCTCCGGATTTACCTCAGAGGCAAACCATTAAAGAAGTACTGGAGCAAGAAGGTACCGACACCGTATAGAAGCGGCAATGCAACGGCATTAGGTAGGTACAGTTAGGATTTCGATTTGTGTGTAATAGTTTTATGTTGTCAAGTTGAGCGATTAAGACCATTAGGGCCGATGGTGCAAGTGCGGAAAATAAATATGCCTTTCAAATTAATGGTAATGAAGGAAATGTGAATAGAAAATAATGGATAATTGATATTCCAGTCAATTGCTATATGGACGGCAGCATTTCGCCTGTAACTATCAATTTTGACTAAACAAACACGATATCTAGTTGAAAAATGTCCGACGGTAACATTGACTTATAACATTCCTTTTAATCATTCGATATAAAATAGATCATTATAAAATGTAATCAACAATATGAAATGAGTCATCTTATAACATTGTAAAGTTTTTAAAAAAGGGGACTATTGGCGATTGTCACCGTTAATAGTACAAGGAATAGACAAAAATCAACTGGAGAAAGATCATAACGCAACAAAAGATGGAACAGACTAAAAGAGATATTACTAAAGGCAGCAACAAGGGCGCGGATACAGTAAAAGTATTGGTAATAACAGAAGGGCACCTTCTGTTATTACCCTGATTTCCCCTTCACACAGGGTGAAGGGAAAATCTGATAGAAGCTATTAAGGAATGGAAGTATAATATAACTCCTTCTCTGGATGCAGACTTTCTATGGAATTTTCTTCCTCGCTGTCACTAGGAAGAAATGTCAGAAGAGTGGAAGACGAGAATATTAGTAGGCATGTTATCCCATAACCAACTCATCCAGAGGCAACTAGATGTTCGACCACTGGGAAGGGACAAGAAACTGGGAGTGGTCCGGACATTTGGTTCGCATGAGCGATGAATGATAAGAGAAGAATATCTGGAAACCGAGGGCGACAGGAAGAAAGGAGGACAGAAAGAAGTTAAAACTATTAGTATGAAATAGGAAAAAGGGGACAACGAAGGGAATGCAGGATATTTCATTATATTTCTGTGAAATTTCTTCCTTGTTAACCCGAGTAAGAAATGAAGAGAAGAGTAGAAAACAAGAATGCCAGTGGAAGACATGCTGACCTATGACTAAGACATCCTAGAGACGAATCTAGCGTAGCCACCTCGTTCTCAAGCACGAGTGTAGCCTTGAGAACAATTTATGAATATGGGCCTAAATCATCTCATCACATCGGCCTGGCGTTGCAAGAACTCTTTCTTCAATCCACTCTTAAAAGCACACTCGCCCACCCCTAGCAAATTTTGTAAATTATTGAGTTGTAAATGTTAAGCAAGAAAAAGAACTTTTAAATGTTTCCAATTTATGTTAGGATGTGTTGGTGTTGTTGGTGCGTTAGGTATTGTTAAGTAAAAAAGTAAATAATAACCTTACGGTAATGTACAGCGAAGATGTCTTTGTCTAGACTTGTTTCACCATCCAATCCAGCTTAACGTGTGACTTGCTCCTTCCCGTTTTCTTATTGTGTGAATAAAATGTAAGCAAGCATGTTGAACTTGTTGAATTCTGTTAACATTAACCGAATCGATCGATGCGTGAATAGTAACCTACGTCACCATAATTAAAAATTTTAAAATCCAAATGAATTTACAGGTCCTGATTGAAGAGTTATCTACTGCTATAAAGTAATTTCAATGAAGGACTTACAAGTATGGAGATATGTTTCCTAAATCTAAGTTTAGGACCAATAGTGACTCCGAAATGGCGAACTTCATGACAAATACTTAATTTGTCACAATTTTTAACAACATTCATCCCGCTCTGACAAGTTCGACCTCCGTTGCTCCACCAAACAGTCAGACTGGCAAACAGACTGACAACCTCAATGCATTAATACGGAGACAATAATATCAGACAGAATATATATATATACAGACTTTATTCCATTACATAACATATATAATTATATTGCAATACAAATGTACATCAGATATTTCATTTTTTCTCTCTGGAACGGGCTATCGACCGAGGTCCTCCTGCCCTCAGACAGAATATTATGTACAAAGTACTCAAACCTTATATTTCTGTTTTCATTCAGTTTTCAAAGTAGCCCAAGTCTTAGAAAATCAACTACACTAAATAATGTTACAAGAAACGTAT
>JAWQRJ010000814.1:0-18235 GCA_033557515.1 Diorygopyx duplodentatus | reverse complement strand
CTTCCTTTCGTTTCGTATGTTACTGGGCTGGTTATGGTCACGACAAGTTGCTTTGTTTACAGCCTTGTTTTGCAAGGTTGTCAGCCAGCAAATTATTTTTTCTCTCAAGTACTTCTAGTTTGCGAGTATACTCAAGAACTATCCTTATTTCGCAGCTATTGACCGCCTTGACGTCAACCTGACTGTCGGCGACTATGAAGAAGTTTCTGTTTTCATAGTTGTTGAATAGGATGCACATGTTTATTCAATATATTTCGGTTTGAAATACGGTCGTCTGCATCCCAAGCGTAAAAGACATGTCTTCACTCAGTTCACCTTGACAGAATATCCCAGCCCCAGTGCATTGAGGATTCTTCGTATTTTACATCTTTGTAAAATACTTGGCCATTTAATTTGACTGATTTACGTTCACATTATTCACTTGTTAGTATAATTATACCAAAGGTTTTAGCAATGGTACACTTTCTTTTTATTCTATTGGGCGTCATGTCTAGTATAAAGTTCCGATCGATTTCTCGGAAGATAGTCGCATATCTCGTTCTCCCCTTAACTCCAATTGAGTTAATTTTCATTCGATAAGCTCCGCTTAGTGCCCTTGCTTTCACTACGAGGTGTAATGGTGGCCCAATCGAATTTCCATAGCAGCTGTAGGTGTTGTCGACATTGCTCCAGCTATGCTAAAAGTTGCAGCTTAGTAAGTTTTGTTCACTTCTGTGGTCCTGGAATTCGCCATCTTGAGAGTAAGGCCCCAATATTTGTCGAAAATTCGTTTGTATTTCCACGGGCCAGGTTTGAAATATACTTTTGCATCTAGGATAACTTCCAGATACTTAATTTTCCTCTCATCGTGTTTGGTTCAAAAAGACGATAGGATTTCTATCGTAGTTTTTATTACACCAAGGATTATTTATTACATTTTATTAAAAATAGGGAACATGTAGTAGGTGGGTAAGTTACACATCACAATACACTAAACACAAATAGTTGCCATGGTTGATGCTATTAAAGACATTTTTAACTTTCATTTTTTTTAAAATGTCATTTTGAAAGAATGACAGGCGCATGGTAAATGCATGATTGAAAGGAGCTCGACCATCATAATAAGGAAATTTGAGTTATTACCATTCAAACGAGATTTGGAATAAAACAAATTATTTAGTTAGAAAATGGACTACGATACAATAAATAACTCTCCCAAATTTCAAAGTGTTCTTTTCAATTAACAAAGTTACGAGTTACGAGATGTTCCATGTCTCCCATACATCTCACACCATGGATGAATCTTAGAAATGAATTCTGCGACACCTGTATACGTTTTTTGGAGGATATGCAGTATATATCACATCGCAATAACACCAATTCATTCAGAATGTGTCTATTTGCATAAAGAAATTTCAATCAGTGCGCCTTCCTCAGAGATTTAGCATGTAATGTGCATATTATATCTAAATTCGCTGTAAAGTGTCATTCCGTAATTCTTTATTTCTGTTTTCTATCAACAGCACAGTCGGTTTTGCGCGAAATACGTGTTGTTTGTGATAAATGAAAGAATTTAGGGTAATGTTTTGGATTTGGATACAAAGCTATCAACTTGCTTCGAATAATCCGATTTCGGCTGTTTCGGGAAACTACTGTAACTAAATATTTTCTATTTGGTATTATTGAGTGAGGAACATCGCTATTATAAGTACACATTATTGACCTCATAACCTTGCCATTAATGCCGCTTTAATAACCTTGCCATTATAATTCAATTGGGCTTGGAACTAATTGCACTAATTGAATAGCTTCCGTAATTGAGATCTCTTAAAAATTGCAGATTAAAATTATTATTTTTAGTACTGATACTAAAAATATTAAAGCCTTAGTTATTGTGCAGTTTTACGCAAAAGAAAGAACTGAGAAAAAAATTACACAGCTTTGAAAAGAAACTTTTAATACGACTTTTGTAACCCGAACTTTCGATTACTTAGTTATTCTGCAATCGTAAGAAAGGCACGGCCCTCGAAGGGCTCCTGAATATTATATTACTTTCCAATCGATCGCAAAAGGGAGTCTGTCGCCTGCTTAACTACTCATTTTTAAAAGTACATGCAAAGAAAAAAAAGAATAAAAAGGTTTTTTAAGCTAAAATACTACCCCTGAATTTGGGATTTCGTCCAAAAAATCTGAGATTTCGTCCATATTTTAATTTTTATTTATTCGAAAGTAATAAATGCCTTAATTATATTTTCTTCCAATTTTTGCTTCCTGATTCTTTCTTTCTCAAGATATTTTTGACTACTCATAGATCACATTATGTTTAAAATATGAGAGCTACATACTTCCAAACCAAATGGTTTTGTAGCGGCAGTTCATTTTAGTCAGCCATGATTTTCATTTTTCTCGTGTTAACAAAAACAAAAAGATTATTATTTATTTTTTTTAATCAAACAAGGCATTTGACGTCCTTCAAAAAGCCTTGGTCCTCTTCATATGGTTCGGAAACCCAACGGAGAATTGCGCCCTTGTGGAGATTATAGATGATTAAACGCGTTTACACTTCCGGATCGGTATCCGATCTTTTTCGATTTCTCACACGCCTTAGCGGGTTGCAAAGTTCTCTCGATATTAGACCTAGTAAAAGCATACCATCAAATTCCCATTGAATCACAGGATATATCTAAAACTGTTATTTGTACACCTTTTGGTCAATTTGAATTCACTCGAATGTGTTTCGGATTGTGCAATGCAGCACAAACTTTTCAACGGTTTATCGACTCTATTTCACGGTAATATACATTTTGTTTCGTTTATCTAAATGATGTTTTAATGGGTTCTACAACCGAAACTGAATATTTATTACAATTTAAAAAAATATTTGAAAATGTTAAAACATTTTCGAAAATAATAAAATGTGTACGTTTACACTCAAAGCGATACAAGCCTTCAACAAAATAAAAGAAGAACTCAAGAACGTGATTGCTCTTAAGATATACGTCACACTTTGGGTAAAGATAACTTAATAGCGGACACTTGTAGAGAAGACATCAAATGCCTTTGCTCAACGCACGGATCCAGAAAATGAATATTTATCAGACCTTTCATTCCTCTAAATTTCCGCAAACATGTATTCCATGTTATTTATTTATTCACTTCCTGCCATTGAAGCCAATAAATTTATAGCACAAATGCAATGTCGTCTACCTTGTCAGAAAACAAAAGTATTCCGTCACGTTAAGTCTCTTCACGTAACGACTTTTTGCAGCTTTTCCTCTACCATCAGGAAGTTTTGAAACAATTCAAACACAAAAAGTAGATTATTATCTTATTTATTTTTTTAATTATCTAAACCGTAAACAACGTAAACCATTTTTGGTGTATTTTTCAAAATTAACTATTATACGAGTTTTAACAGCGTTAGAGTTAGATTTTATTTATTTACCTTCATCGCAATGATTAAGATAATGAAGATGAGTTAACGCGCAATAATAACAGTCTAAACGCATAGTTGTCAACCCATGTTTACTCATAAGGGATTAAATAAAAATTTAATACAGCACGATAAAGCGTTCCCATAAATATCCAAAGAGCAAACTGATCGGCACAACTGCGTCGTAAATTTTTAAACATCGTAAGGTGGTGTGCATATTGCGTTGCAAATCAATAAAGCCGCCTGGCTATTCAGGCATTTTTCACGTGCAATATGTATTAGGAAATTTACTGCATTAATAATGTTTCTACGCTACGACGCAGTGTATCTTCGTTATTTGATCGTAAACCGAGAGTCTAGCAGCCCCAAGGTACGTTGATTTAGGGGGTGTTTAAAATGGGTGATTAGCCCCTGAGCGTCGTGGTCTCCATGAATATTGAATAAACGCCCTAAAAGAAAATTCCTGTAAAGATCAGTGTGCAATATTAATTATACGTTAGGCGTGAATAAACATTTTATCTCCAAAGGTTTGCAGTAGGCAAACTTTCTGAAAAAATATGCTTAAAATAATTATTCATAAACATTTGAGTGTGGATTAAATATAATTTAGTAATTAGGGTCAGGCAGAGTAACCGGACGTTTATAAAAAAAATGTACACTATTGAAGTTTTCAATACGATCTTTTCATAAAAAAACGCTGTAATATAATTTCTGATCGGAGTTTGTATATTCCTTCAAAAAAACATTTGTTTTTTTAATAATGTATTTGTTGGGCAGACTTTTTAATCATGGTGATTTCTAGGACTACGTTACAAACTTCTAACATACTTAACAGATTACATAGATCCCAATATAAGTTGTCACGGAAAACATTTACGGAATATTTCGTTTGATCCTTCATTTTCATACTGCATTTTACAATTGGCGACCTTGTTTTCTGCAATTTCCGAGTGTGTAGTTTGCAAAAACACGAGGTAGAAAAGTTGAATTCTTGAAAGACAATGTCCGTTGACTTGGCTTTCGACTGGATGTTTACTGCACCAAATGTAATGAAAATATACAAAATATACTTCGCGATGCGTCTATTGCGAAAAGGATTGAGGGCAATGGAACTCTTCTGTAGTATTATGGATTTACCACAAGCCATAGCAAAAACAAAAATTTGATGCAATTATGTCCAACATCAAAGTTGTTTCGAGAGCCGTGGAAGGTGTTTCAATGTAGGCAGCCGCTAAAGAAGAAATCATCTTGATTTGTTGTCTACATTATATAATATCTTAATTTAATTAAGACTACATTATGGCTTTTTAGTTGTGTATGAATGGTGATAGCTTGACGAAATTTATTGACTGATGCTACAACATTTGGTATAACTTTTGATAGTTGGCTGAGGTTGAGGTCGACGAGATTTATCATTCCAAAATTATGTAAAAATTAGATATTGACGTGCCAAAGATTCTTACTTGAACCCCCACAAATTTTGACGGCCTTTTTGATGCCCATTTGAAGTTTTTTAACGAATAATGAAATGGCCTAAGTTGAACCCCAGCAGGGAAAAAATCAGCTTGAAAGGTAGAGATTTAATACAATTTTGAAAGGGTTCACGTTTTCCTGCAAAGAGCAGTGACTAAGGTAGTTGCACTGCATTAAATTCGGAAACCAATTCTTACGTGACTATAAATTTAACTATAAAGTTTTAGTCTTGATACGCAATGTTAAATATTATTAAATTAGTATTTTTCTTCTAGAAACAGAAGAAAACAAAAGATTAAATTTTTTAGACATATCAATAGAAAACAATAATTCACACCTAAAGCTTAATAATATAATATCTTCCGAAAACCTACAAAAATAGACGCTATAATTCCATATAATCCTTATCAGCATACATCACACAAAATGACAGCAATAAGAGCTTATATTAACAGAATGATTAATATACCTATGAATGAATATAAACAAATGAAAGAAACGCAAATCATAACACAAATTGCTAACAATAATGGATACGAAATCAATACCACAGATAAAATCATAAAGAAAATTAATTATAAAAAATACAAAAATGACATCATTTCACTCGAATAACAAAATGGCATAGTAGAAAGTATAGGCTATAGAAAATTTACTTACCAAGGCAGTATATCATTTAAATTGGAGAAATTATTAAAACAACATAATATAACAGCTATTTTTAAAACAAGCCATACAAATAAAAATATACTAAACGTTGCAAAAGATAATATACCAATATCAGAAAAAAATGGAGTATATACAGTGGAGTGCGACACATGTGGAGCACTTTACCTACGACAAACTGGTAGAGATTTGGAACAACGTATAAAGAAACATAAAAACAGCCAACACTCAAATTTACGTAAACATATTGTTTATATAAACACGACTTCAACAAAAAAAGAAATTCAAAACTGATACATCAAGTATATAAGGGTTACATGATGGACGTACTAGCAGATAAAATAAAAGTTAAAAGAAATGATATAGAATGCCCAAATGAACAATTGAACCCACAAAGTATCCCCATTTATAAATACTTAAAGGGCATTTGAATTTTAAATAAAGAATACAGACAATCAATTTTACAGACATGTTAACGAAACCACGCCGTCTACAGAACGACACCTCACTCACATTAAACAATTATGTCATAAAAAACTGACGAAAAAAACAAAAAAAAGTAATACATATAAGGTTTGCACAGAAAGGAATAAAAAACGACTGATTACACACATTAATAAGACGAATTGAAAAAAGTCACACTAACAGAAAGAAGACACAACATAACCTAAGTCACAAAAACTTAAACGTATACACAAGGATAAAATTCCACAAAATGTAAAAAATTCCGAAGGTTAATATTACCGCATTTACTAACTAAAAAACCACTCAATAAATTTATAAAACCAATAGAACTAATATTCGATATATTTCGACATTCGGTGTTATATATAGGCCACCAAACACTAATCTTTCAAAATTTGTAGATATCTTGAAAAATACCATATCAGAGTGCATTACGTCACCCGATTATATCATATGTATGGGAGATATTAATGTTAATTTGCTGAATGCGAAGCCTCATTCTGCGGTGCACCTTGAGTCGTTTTTCGCACCTACTGATCTGTATCAACTCATCAGTAGAACTCACCACTAGAATTAGATTGACGTCTCAGACGCTGCTAGATACATTAATTGTATATAAAAGGACCTTATTTCAGATTCAGGTGTACATCATATTCCTCACTTATCAGACCATTAGTTGGTTTATGCTAAACTTTGTTTCGATATTGGTGGAGTGCTTCCAACGTATCATACATACAGGAATTTAAAAAATATTAATTATGATCAATTTTATTCTGATCTTGTGTCGATGCCAGTGAGGAATATTCATTTACAAAATGTTAATGAAAAAATGTATTATTTCAATGATAACTTGTTGCCGACCGTTCTGACTAGCGATTCACGAAACCGTCCAATCCTTGGTTGACTGATAACGTAAAACTAATGAGGCCCCTAAGCGATGATGCTTTGTCTAAATATAAATGTACTAAGCAACCTATTCGTTGAAAACAGGGCATTGTGTGCAGATTATTTTAGCCATGACGACTCGAGGAGTTGGGGGAAACTTACATTATTAAATGTTAATAAGAGGTGCATTCCCAGCGTGATCTCCACATTAATGGGTTAACTAAAAGTAATAAAAATGATCCCGAGCTGCTAAGTTATTACAGCAACTCTATTAAAGACTCAGTGCATTCTATCATTTAAATGTGTAAGCGAACAAGATGTTTCAAAATCAATTGATCTCATAAAGATAACGGCTATTGGAAAATTTCCATGGGTAAATAATTGTAAAGTAATACAATCAGGTTAACTTCACGTAGGCATTACTACCCTATATTAAACATATGCAGATCAAATAATGTACACTAATTAAAGTTGCATAGTGAAGAACCAATGGAAGAACCATGTATACATTAAAATAGAGATATATCATAAAGGAGTAAAACTACTATTATTTACAACATTTCTTCCTGAATCGAATTATAAGAGGAATAGGGCTCGTACTACCCATAAATACTAGATCTGTCCACGATGTGTCATCCACATAAGCCTTCGTAGCATGGACAGTGATGTAGTAAGTGTAGGTTATCAGTTGAGCGTGTAGTAATATTTATTAGATATGCAACCAAGCACAAGGGATCGTTACAGCTGATTACATAACTACCAGGCATATAACCTGTGCATATAGCGCGACAGCTAGGGTTATCGGTGAGGGGCCTATTTATAATTTTTTTTTGCAAGAGCCGTTTAGAAGGAACAGAAGATGTAAAAATTATCTTCATGTGGTTAATTATAGAACCTAATAGGTGGCTAATAAGTATAGTTTTATAAAGGTGTTATAAGTGAAGCTTCTCCGATTTGTATCCAGCTGTTCAGTTTGAATGACGAAAAATCTAAAGAAAACTAATATAAGGAATCTCAACAAATTCGGTCTCAAAGGGACTTGAATTAGTTGCCTTAGACATTTTAAAGTGTGCAAAGGAAATCACTATGTTGCTTCTGAGTTTTCAAATAAATCAGCAGAGAATTTCGACAAGTTGCTTCGAGAACTAAAGTAGTTTGCAGGTATGGTTCAGGAAATTATATCGAAGCCTCTACAAGTGATTTGTGGGGAAGATACTGCAACATTTGTTTGATTTTTTTCCCGAAATTAATAAGAGGGCTTGGGTCGCATTATCGACTTCTATGTTAAACAAATGTCACTTTTTGTAAAACCAGGTGGCCATGTACGTCTTCCTCACACATCATGTACGTATGCCCCTTTTGTCTTTTAAGTTTCAAAACACTAGAGAGCTGCCATTAGGGATAATCTAGTGAGTATATTAAAAAAAATCTTTGTGTTTCGCGTCTGGTCATTTGTGGCATGTGTGATATATGAATTTTCAGCTCCTAAAGCGAATAGTTGTCAAGAAAGTGTAATGCAAATTACTGAATTTTGTCCTATTTTTAATATCCTATAACAACTAATGACATTCAAATTATAGTGTTGAAAACTTGTTCGTTTTACAAGTGTCATTTTTTGCCATTGAGTAGATGGCACCTCTGACTTAAAGCCAATGGTTGACAACTGTCATTTCAATTCCCTTCAAGATTAATACCCGGTTGTATAAAGCGTTGTTAAGTTCGTGATCAAGTTAGCAATGAGCTTAGTCAATCAGGTTAGAGCAATTTGAATGTTCAGATTTGAATTCTCCAATCGGATTCCTTAACAACGTTGTTAACTTGACGACGTACTTAACAACGCTTTATGCAACCGGGCTTAATTTTTACCAATGTTGTACCAAATAGACGAAATATTTAGTGTGCAAGAGTTTTTCCAATGCAATGTGAGTGTCTCACTTTCCCAGCTGTCAAAAAAGTTAATACAGAAGGTAAATAAATAAAATTGAGAGAATTCGTTTTTTGTGGATTTGATCCATTCCATTATTTGTTATGGACGTAGTTCGAAAAAATAATTAGTTAAGGCTAAATAAGACAACCTTAAGTTATAGTCATAGTAATCCATAGGGCGCGTCCGAAAATCCGGACAAGTTCAATTTGAACTTCGAATTTAATAGAAGAGCGGCGATTGTTGTGGGCCTGCGCGGTGGAAGATCACCGAGTGAAATAGTTAAGTTCTTCAGGTGATCCATGTCAGGTTGGGCCCGAGGTTGGGCCGTCTCAGGTTTTTCTATGAAGAGAAGAATTTTACTGTCGATGTTAAGGCGAAGCGGAGGAACGATCGTTGGCTGGATCACGTCCCTGAAGATGTTATCCGAGTTCTCTTGAAAACATCTTATCATATGAGAAAAATCCGGTCCACAGCTTTGTTAGTTTTGTTGTAGCTAGTTTTTTAATAAACACTTTAGATTTAACTTCTTTGTCACAAATTAAATTAACGAAGCACATTTTGTGATTTTTATCTTTTTTATTTAACGAGGTTAAAAATAATTTATATTTAAACAGGTTAAAATGAAAGTTGTTTGTGGTTAATGTGTTGAATATGCCACTATAAGTTGATTTTTTTAATTTGAGCATCGTGTTTGTTTCTCTATTTTTTTAGTTTAAGATTTTTAAATTCCTCTTGCGCCGTTGTCAACTTATTTATGTATAACTTATTATCTCTAAATTTATGAGAACGTATATTCAACAAAAATATTTGATAATCCTAAAAACAAGAATTTACTACATACACCGGCAAATGAAATTAAAAAATGAATGTCAACGGAAATTTCCGTAACTAAACCATAAAAAATTGAATTTATTAACAGTGAGGGCGGGATAAGGGAATTTCGCCCACCCTAGGTCCAATATTTTAGGTCAAAATTATCGATAACTTTCTATGACACGAAGCCCCCTGTATTTTTAGTATTATAAGAGTATCCCAGGTGCGGAAAATCGTGTAAGACTTTTCTATATATCCTGATACACAGTATGGTCTTCGAGATATTTATGTTAGAGAAGCCAATAACGCAAAGGTTCAAAAGTTCCTTTAATATGATTCCACCTAACTTAAATCAGGCAGTAACCCGAAAATTCGCTTTTGTACGAATTGTCTTCAATCATCATTTATAGTTTTGCTCTGAAATCTAACGGTAACTGGAAGTATTTCTGTTTAACACATTATAAACGCATTTCTACCGCACATTCTACGATAATAAGCGAGCTTTCCCCATTCTTACCACGCAGTACGTTCATTACGCTTTGTTGGGACAAAGTAGAATGAACATTGCACTTTGTTTGTATAATCTGAACAGATAGTGCCAATTAAGCACTGAACGTGTATTAGTGAATGTGTTGAAAATATAAAACGTCCTGATTTCAGTATCCGTCGTAATAATTGAGTAAATAATATTATTTTTTAAAGTATGTAAGCACTGAGCCCCTATCTGCAGCGAAAACTGGAAAATATGGAATGGTTTCATATACAAAGAATAAGAACTTTACTTTACGATATATTACAAAACAAAATATATTTTTCAAAAGTTCCAAAAGTATAATTATGTACAGAGTGTTCAATAAAAAAGAAATTTTTTTTGTTGACTGGTTTTACGCGTGTATATTTTCAAAAATACATTTTCTTAATTGCTCTCCTGTCACTTTTGAGTATGTAGTTTAGTTCTCTATCTATGCATTTCCGATTAATGAAGTATACTACTTATATATCTGCTTTATTAAATTTAATTATTAAAATAAGTTGGCTGTGCAGTACTGGAAATAGGGTTAACCCCAATAATATAAAATGATAATGATACTCCTAATATGCCTAATATTATTATAGTGTTTTAGAAGACAACACGAACAACCTTGTCCAAATGCGCTGAATACTACCAAAAATACGTATTCGTATTTATGAATTACGTAATTATTTACGTAAAAGTCGTATTTATGAAGCTGACCCAGAAGGAAATAAAAAGATATTTTGAATTAATTAATTCAAAACCTCGTTTAGTTAGTTAATGGTTTTCGTTGATCGTAATTATTAATAAGCTACCCAAGAACCCCGCAATTTCAATTAGAATACCCCCGCAAACTGCGGCGTACCTCTGGCAAACACGTCGTATTCTTCCATTGTATTTACAATCCAACATAGCCACAGCGTACTGCGATAATAAAAACATTCTCGAAGAATGCAGCCGGTTCTGCCAACAATGGCGTAATGTTTTTACGGCACAGACCGCATGCAAAGGAATGTGCAGTGGGAATTCATTAACACGCGAACAATGCGAAGCTCGGAATAAAGAAGCGGAAAATTAGACCAGAAAGCTTTCCTTCATAACCAACGTCTGCGCGCTTCGATACGTTCATACTTAGCGGTCGTTTTAACTTACCTTTTTGGACTCAGGGATAGACCGGCAACGCTGTTGCTGACGTACTCTTGAATAGAGCTAAAAAAGCTCATGGTGCAAAGTTCACATTTGCTTTCTGAAAAAGAGAAAAGCTGATTTGAAACTTCTTATTATTTACTTGCGTTTCGGCATCAAATAGTAGTAACACTACATTTTAAACATCCCGAAGCGCAAATATTTTATGCTGGTTGAAAAGCAGCTCTAGCTACGAATTTGTCAATTCAAAACATTCACAGAGAGTTTGTGTTAAAATTCTAAACTTCATGTTTCTCAAATTTCACTTCCCATAAATGAAGTTTCGAAGGATTGAAAACGCTCTAACAGAAATCTAGCCGTGACTGTCTTAAGATCCATGTAGAGTAAAGGAGATGAAGAGATGAAGAGGAGAAGTTGCTTACTAAGTTAGCGAACAGTGGTACTTGGATCTCTGCTAGCAGCATCAAGGAGCACTATTTCGAAACCGAGAGCGATGCTGTTGCACTGCTTGACAAGCAATGAATATCTTGCAACGATAGTCACATGAATATGATGTGATAAGAGAGATTGGGTATAGAAAACCATTGCTTAGTCACATGGTCAGATCATAATCAAAGATAACTGCCACCAGATAAACACCAGATATGAACTTATTGGAGTGCACTAAGCATGTTGTTTAAGAAACTTGTATGCAACGCTTGCATACAAGTTTGTAGACAACAAAAGAATAGGGCAGTGTGAACATTTCAGTAATTGTCAATTAATTCTGCCCTGTTGTTCGGAAACTAACAAATTTGGACCTATTACTTTTATATTTGTAAGCCTTAGAATGGAACGTAGTGTACGTCTTCAAAATTTGAATGTAGCGATTACATATTTGCTATTATAACTTCTGAATTATTTTAAGTATTGTGGTAAAATTTTAATAACAGTATCTACCGCCCGAGCTCGCTCGGGGGTAAAACAAGAATTGAAACTATGCAACTTTTATTTGAAACGTTGCTAAAAAAACTAAATAACTATATAACTAAAAACTAAAAACAATATAACTATAACTAAAAACAAAATAACTATTTTTTTAACTATTTCATTCATCTTAACATATTAAAAGACATTTGTGATTCAAAACTGAAATAATGAGTATGTTCTATCAATTCTGCTCAAATTAAGTAACAATTCCTTATAAATTGATTAACATGTGTTCTTTGTAAGACTACACAATGATAGTATTTCCATTTTAGCTATGGAAAAGCCTACCTTGTAAATAACCGTGTTTGGTACACTACTTTGTACCCTTTGTAAACATGTCCTCTAATGGTTTGCAAGGTGTAAATACACGAATAAGGATACAAACACACGTTATGAACGGTGGGTGAACTGCTTTTGAACATTTGCCTTTTTGACGTGCAGTTTTCAGCCTGAAGCGTTCCATATGGAACTCGCGGACTCTAGAATATTCTCTCCGCCTTTGCGGGGGTTTGCGTACAGTGTGTATGTTTGTAAACGCATTTCAAATGAGGGATTAAGCGTAGGATTCGATTAATTATGCTCCGGGCAGAACTTTGAAGTAAAAGCTTTTGTTGTGGGTTTATTACTGTAAAGGGAGCGCAGAACTGCTCCTCCGTTCCAAAGTTCTTGTGAATTATTTTTCTTTGAATTTACTAAAAATAAAAAATTAAAGAAGTTAACCATTCTCAAGAGAATGTTTTAAATCTTGAATTTTTAGCGTTTTAAACCGAGTTGAATGAAGATTTCAAATACGGGCGGAAATTGAAATTATTATGGAAGCAGCAAAATACAATTTATTAGTTAGCCGCCCCAGTAATGATGCAAATAGTAGCTTTTCTTGTTAGCAATTTGTCAATTACAATTGATCATGTCGCAGAACTTCTCGACTCTAATTCATATGGTCTCTAATATTTATCTTTTATGAGTCATTACCACATTAAAAGTTATTTTTTCTTTTAGATGTTCCCAAAGTTTTGTGCATTTTCAGGCGCAATAAGTGTACCCTAATGGGTTGATATATAATTAAACTGTGCATAAAGGCTTATATTTAGTAATGTTATTTAAAAACTATTGAATAACGGATAAAAATTAAATACCTGGTAGTAATTATTTACCCCTTTTGGAATTGTTCTATCGTAGTTTTTGCTAACTATTTTGCGTTTTCAGTTCTATTGTTACGAATTTTGATTAACAATCTTTCAAAAAAAAGACGTACCAAAAAAGCGGCCAAAACATGTTTTTAATAACCTTCGAAAAGAAATAAAAATGTTAGTTAAACGGTGAATCAAACTTGATGTGTTTGAACTGCACAACTACTTTGGGTAATGTTTCAAAAGATTAGTTTGAATATTATCGCTTTCTACTCGTATTACTGACACCTATTGTTCAAAGTGTGTTAATTTTTATTAAAAATCATAAAGGAACGGATAAACTTTCGCTTTTCCCAAACGAAAACCGTAGGTTCCCATTGATTGTACAGACCCCAGTTTAGTTTAGAAACGTAACAGACCCTTCCGGCACCGTCCCTAAAGGCACACTGACTTAAAATATATAAAACTATCATATTACGGTGGCAATATAAAAATTATACTATGGCCCAGATATATAAAGCAAAATTAACTATAACAACATCGCCATGAACCATAGAATCACATTGCTAAGTTTTAAAGAAAAAAAAGAAGTAAGCGGCGACTAATTGTAGGGAGGTGTCAAAATGCTGGTAGATTTGATGCCAAGTCAAATATAATAGCATCTAAAAGATATAAAATATTTTCTTTTGACAGAGCATATAGAATATTTACTATTGAACGTGTAAATGAGTACCTTCATCAAAAGGATTTGACAGAGGCTCAACTTGATCAGCACTAGAGTTAATAGTTGAGCCCATATATCATCCAATTTGGGACGATAACTGCCTCCGCCCGTTTTTAATATTTCCTGCTAAAAATGCAAGTCAATCAGGTTTAGCTATTAATTATTAGAGTTTCATAAAACCTGCACTGTTATAATTATAATTATTTGTTATGAGTAGATTATTTTCAATCACCTACCATGGTCTTTATCATAGACACTACAAACGAATTAATAACAAGTTTAGCTATAATGTACGGGCTCAGAACATGAACAATACACATTTCAAACAATGGTTTTGGTTTGGTTCCTCGGTTAGGATATCTTTTAAATATAAATCACATTTAAAAGAAGAACCATACAGTATATCACTGCAAAGGCATGTACAAAATGTACAATATGATTTTTATTTTCAAGTTTATAACCTTTTTGTCAACCGGCCGTTTAGGATTTTTACACATCGACTGTAAGTTTTAATTATTTCTATATAATTTTTTTTTCTCTTGTACGTTTAATTATTTTATTCTTGTAATCTACTTTCCGTTTATAGATTAAGGTTGATGATGGATCGAAACTAGTATCTTAGTGTATTTATAAAATTAAAATAAATAAAAGAAGTTTAAAACCTTTTCATTCAATATGTGAGAATGGTGGTAATTTGTTTTATAGATCTCGTTATATTCGATTTTGGCTATATTTACAGTCACAAAAATGCAGTTACTTTGATAATTCCAATTATTTTCCGTTAAAAAAATATCAACTTGGATTTTGATCTGCTGGAATTGAATTGCCCACATATGACATCCCACATTCAATATCGTCCCGTTTGTCCTCCTATTTTCTATGATACTTTTATGTCTTTAAAACAGGATTAGGAAATGTCTAATATTTCCATACAGGAAATTTTAGAACAATGTACAGAAGAATTAATTCGTTAGGTTATATTTTTGCAGGATTAAAAAGTGTACCTTTCTGTGAGTGTACGAAAATTGTTGGAATGAGTGTAAACTCGTTTAACTAGTAAACAAGTAAATGGAAATTTATACAAAATGATATAATTAAGAAGTGAACTCCTGAATTTTGTAATTATATGATACCCTAATTTACCCAACCGAACCCTAATTTAGGAAATGTGTTGTGGACTTATTTTTCCGCAAAGGAAATTAGCAAATTTTTTCCATATGGGGAAAAATTACCAACTATCAAATATTTTACAACATTCCGCATTTGCAACAATCGTCATGGTAAAGAGAAGAAAATTACCAGTTCATTGTTGGCAGAAAACAGGCAAAAATTGTTGTTAACATCGTTGACAACTTAACATGTTATCAGCTAACAATGAACTTAACAATGCTTTATGCGACTGGGCCTAACTATCTACAGATAAATCGACAATAATGTTAAGGTAATCCTTTTAATTTAAAACTACCTCTATATTGCCGAAAATATTGTCAATCAGGTTGGAGAATTTTCAGTTGTCATATTTGAATTCTCCAATTAAATCGCTTAACAACGTTGTTAACTTGACGCAGAGTTAACAATGATTTTTGTTTACTCATGGTTATATTCTAAGTTTTGTTTGCAGGTAAATCTGAATGAAGGCGTAGAAAGTTCACATTTCCGTATTTTTCAATTTTATTTTTATATAAATATTCTTTTTGGATAATTGTCCTACAATGTGTTTAAAAAGTTATATATCTTTTATTATTAATTACCTTACATTTATATGGTGTACCTGAAAAGTTTTATTTAGTAGGATGTTCGTTCAGTTCGTTTTTCAGTTATTATTAACGCGTTTTTTAATTATTTATTTTATAAGCTCTTCTTAATATAAAAAACTATTATGGTTGAAAACATTTTCACTTTGAAATAAATCCATATTTAGGATTTAGTTTACCGTAGGACTACCTTCATGCTTTACAATTTAAACATAATTTCCTTTGTACTTTTCTAACCGTAGTTTTTAGATTACCGTAAAAAATTGTTTAATTTTATTCTTCCATTTATTCTCTGGTGATTATTAACTGTCTGATATTCCTTTATAATTTCTAATTGTTTCACCTTGTCATTTCTATTACTTATATTTATTCCTTTTAAGCGACTAATTAATTTGAATTTTCCAATTGAAATTTTCTGTGATGAAGAATTTTCCTCCACTTCCAATGCACATCTAACAGATACTTCTAGTGTTTAATTAATTTGCTCTCTAGAAGATAATGAATCATGCGTATTACATTGACAAATATAATAATAAATTAATAATCAAAGCAAAAGAAAAATTATTATTTGCAACAATTGGAAGAGTGCTAGAAATTGTTCGGCCTGAATTTAAATGTTTAAAAATATTTGCAGAAAGTCCACTGTCGATCCAGCTAATAAAACAGAAAGCATATCCAATAAACCGATCTGCGTAGGGTCAATCTTGAACTTTCAAAAATCCCTAATGTGCTTGTTCCACTATAATTTTGTAGTAAAAAATACAACAATATTTCAAACGCAGATTCGAATGGAAACTTAATAATTACTCAATTTACGATGCAATTAAAGATAACGTTAGTTTGTTTGATATTTCCGATATATTTGCAAACAATACAAAAAACACGTTCAAACAGAAAAAAACATGGTCACACATGGAATAAAAACAAACAATGGATGTGTTTGTCTGTTTGGAAGTCAAGTGCACGTGTGGTTTGTCAAGGTTATTTTTTTTTAAAAGGTCTGCTTTTGGCATAAATTATACCTTCATAAGGGAAGCAAATGGAGCTGCAGAAGTGTATCAGCTACTATATTTAAATTATAAAAACGATATTACAATGGCTACAAAAGTAATTATTCAATACACATTAAGAAACGACGGTGAGATCGAAAAAATCTTGCCCCTTTTGAACAAAATTGGTACCGACAGTCCCCTGCTTTTCTTGACGTCGACTAAATATTACATCCTCCATTTTCTGTTCGTCTGAAACATTTCCGTATTTGCAGAAGCGCGGAACAAATTAAAACAGCTAAATCAATAATAACTAACCAGAGGGGAAAATATGTTTCCGCCCTTCCGCTTGAATTATCGTCGAAACAAAGCAGTGTACTGTCAACGCCATTTTCTCGAGCTTTAGAGCTACCATTTCAAAAAATTACTCCCAACCCGACTGTCGGGCTCCTTCCGTCCAAACATCTAATTTTCACCCCCCACGCCGTCGGAACGTCAACGTTTTCCCTGCCTCTCTCCAAACCCCGCTAAATTGGCTCCACTTAAATTGACGAAATTAAAGGACGCGAAGGCGTCACGGAATTATAATTGCAAATGGCATCTCGTGATTCTTCCGAGCGGAAGAGGATCGAGTTGTTTTCAGTTCGGCCCTTCGAGCGCTCTCAAAATTCTTCGTAGCTTGCCTTATCAAAAGTGTACTTAAATTAAAAATCAAGGCCGTGTTCAATATGCACAGTGTGCAGAATTCAAGGATTTCTGAGTTGAATTCGTTGTTAACTTCGGTTGTTAAATTCAAGGTAGCTCGATTTTCCAAGAACATATTTGAATAAAATATGCAAACAAATAGGTGCTTATTTTCGTCTTGGATTAATGGGTTATTAAAGTTAAAAAAGACCAAAAGCATTTATCAATATTGTCTGTAACTTATCGTTGATCTCGATGCGATCTGGATTTTTCGGAAAGATTGAAAATTACAGATTTCAATCTTAAGAGTGCAGTCTATCGTTTATAAAACAAATACAAAAAAAAAACTCTGGTATGCTTCTGAATTTGATTTTTTTTAAGTAAATTGCCCTTGAAAAAGTAACCTACTTTGATAAGCGTTTAAAAATGTAGAACTCTCAAGACTTACGTTTTTAATTTTTAAACGCTTATCAAAGTAGGTTCAAAGTAGTTCAATAAGAAAATTACATCTTGAAAACTCACTATATTGAAAAAGTAAACGCTTATCAAAGTGGAAAATTTTAACACTAGTAACTTTTTTCATATCCCCTGAAATAATTGAGAAAACTTTGAATATCGACAGCAGGAAATTATAAGGAATATATAATAATTAGTTCGCTCTGGCAGATTCGCAATTAGCCATTA
>JAWQRJ010000813.1:0-18250 GCA_033557515.1 Diorygopyx duplodentatus | reverse complement strand
GCACCAAAGCAGTTTTCTAAATCTTTCTTGTTTGAATTTCCAAAATATTACGTGAAATTGGAGAATAATTGTGAATATTTGGATTGAGGTTAGTGATGGATAATAATCGACAATATGGGACTAAAAACAAAATGTTTGCGCGTTTCAAATGTGGCGATTCCAACCAATGTTAACTTCATGAGAGCATGTTTATACATTATACGGCCCTGGTTTCTTGTTAGGGTCGTGTTTAGAGCAAAAATCTCTTTTACGTTAAGTCATTTATATGTATAACGAATTGATTTAGGGTATCAAAAGCAATTGAGGAGTATATTTGTATAACATGTATTACTGTCCAGAAAATAATCCTCAATTGGTGCAATATCACTTATACAGCTAAAAAATGTTTTAATAAATATTTTCGAAATCGGGTTTCCAGTTCTTTTATAGAAGGTTTTTTCAAAGAAGGACAACGGCGCACATGTCGCAGACAGGTATGAGGTGTTTTGACTTTTCCACTTATTTTTAATTCCCCTTTTAGTAACTTCAATCACTTCACTATATTTATACTCACATACTCCTCGAACTCAGGTAACGTATTTAAGAAATTTCCTGTGTACCTATTACTCTTATAGAAACATCCTGTATAGTCTTTTAATTTGTAAATATGTGGACTAAAATATTAAGTAAAGCATTTTTAAATATTTAATGTTGAAAAAGCTTAGTTTACTTTAAGAAGTACTGTATAATATACTATATTATATAATATAACATTATACTAATAATATATGAATAATTTGTATACTACCTGGCACTTCCACCAAATCTCATCTGCAATTAATACTGTATTAAAAATTAATTTATTTTCGGTCCAGCAAATACATATTTAGTAATAATTAACTTTGATCCAAAGAAAAGGTTTATATTTAGCATTTAGATGTACACCAAACGATGTTTTATTTATACTCTAGTGTTAACTTTTAATGTGTTAAGTGTTAGTTTTTTTAACATTTTAGTAGGAATTTTCGGTATATCATTTTCTATTGTTCATAAAAATTTGTTCCAAATAGTTTATTTTATGGTTATACAGAACAAAAGCAGCAAAGTGAAATATAACTTCCAAAACATATGTTGCTGGTAGAATTGTTATAACAGCTCAATTTTCAGTTGAATTTCAATAACAGCAATATCCTATTTTATTTCATTTAACTGCAGGTTTTATTTGTATTCATGATACTTTTTGATATTTCTTTCTGTATTATTTGTAGGGTTTTAAAACGTTTTTTCCTTCTTATTTATTCATTTGATATTGTTTTTATCTTCTTCTATAGTACCACGTATATTAAAGACAGCATAATTTAAAATCATTCTGAAAAATAAAAGCAGAAATGTGAACGATAAATCAAGTACCGCAGCTAAAAAAGTCCAGTTGTATTGTTCATAACAATGTCTCTAACGTTAACCAACATTTTGAGCGGCCATTTATTACAAAATGCTCACAGAAAATTTAGTATCAATACGAGGAAGGGCGTATAAAACGATTACGCCCCTCGTAATTGTTTATTGAGCCAACGAGAGCAACTCTAAACAATTGGGCGTTTGGTAACTGAGCATTGTTTAACGTTGGCCCCGTAAATTTACAGTGCACGGCCGACGCTGCCATATCTATAACAATAGAATAACGATTATGGCGGATAGTTGATAATGTTAATGTTTGACGTCGTGCCTGTCTCTATAAATACAAAGTTCGGCGAAATTTACGATCGCGTCGGTATGCATAATTATGAATCCGGTACGGGCCGCGCTGGACGAATTCAAAAGACCACGTGACATACTATTGATAACTTTAATAAATCAAAGGCAGTCATTAAAATATCAGATGAAGATAAACAGTGACTTAGCTCATACACAACTTGATATTTCAGTTTCTATTGCGAAAATAACTTTCAATGAATATAGTGTGAATTAATTGACCTATAGTGTGAGTTTCTTTTTTTAATTTACCCAGCAAATTTGTTGTTCCACAGCTCACTGAACAGTAAATGATTGTATTATATGCCACTTTGTATGGTACACCAATAAATTCACTTGCAGGAAAAATAAAATGGTTGACCTTTACATCATCAGCGTACTAGGAAATTAAAAAAGGAAAACACCAACACTTTAAATCTACCCGTGTCAATTTCCGTTTCTTTTCAGCTGGCGCAATTAAGACGTTGGCTTCGCTTGGAGATTTCGTTCATCTCCTAAACGAAACCCGGCAAGCCCTCTTGCGCAGTGAAAAGGGCCGATATCGCTCCCCGATACACTTGTCTGTTGAAGTTCAGCGAAGGGTGTTTGAAAGAAGAGCTTCCAATATCTTTTCGTACACGCTGAATATCAATGAGACGCTATCCCGAATCGCGGCGGTAAACTTTCCAGAAAAAAAATAAACGCGAAGCGAAAAACGAAAAGAAACCAAGAAGAAGACGAAGTATTGAAATCAATGAATAAATCTGTTTCGGTAAATATGACAGTTTAGACAACGGAGACGGTGTACGCTCTTTAAATGTAAATTGGACGATAGCAACTCTGCGCTGCCCGTGAAGTGTAATGCATGTATGGATTACGTTCGAGTTCGGAAAGTGTTTCCTCAAAGTTATGAATAGAAATCGAAGATGCATGTTAAGATCCGGGTTAACTTTGATATCGCTGCCTACTTCATCAGCTTCTGAAACTTGCATTTATTAGCAATCTTTCACGACTATGTCGAGTATGAAATATAAGAACAGAATCATGGGATAAGTGCCATACAAATATATGACGAATTTCTGATATTAAACTCATAATTATAGTTTTATTACACCAACATATATATTTTATGGTAATTGCATCGCAGAAATTTTTAAAATTAACTTAAAATATTACTTTGTAAAAGGCAAGTTATTATAGAGAAGTTGTGAGGAGTTTCGGAACAATATTAATAAAGTTTATTGCGCTTTGATGCTAAGATATAAGACGGAAAGGTCTAAAGATGTACAGCAAAAAAATCTCAAGAAACCTGGTCTAAAAGCACGGAGGACGAAGATTATTTGTTGACAAACTAGTAGCTACAGTTATAAAATAATAATAATAATAATTAACCTTAACCTAATATGAAATCAACGTTTTTACACCTATTTATAGTGATTCTCAGTGCTGTATAAGTTATTAGTGTATGGTACAGGTTGATAAAAAGTATTGTTCTGCCTACTCCTGGGGTAATGCACATTAAAATTATGATTATTTAATAAATTACTTGTGTAAACAACAGCGCGAATCGTCGTGGATCATTTCAACATACAAAGAAAAGTTGTAGCAAAATAAGTTGTCCAGATCACCATGCTACTTAGAAGGCTTTCGCTTTGGATCATAAATATTTAAGCAGCGCATTAAATAATTCGATAGTTAAGTACCTTAAACCACACAAAGCTGCAGTACAAGGTTTTCGTTACTAAACTACTTTGTATTTGGCACAATGAATCCCAAAAAAACAACCAAACATAACACCTACATCATAGAGATAAAGGTAAATTATCAATTGAAGTGACTCACAATCATTGTTAGCGTTGATTGCAGAAAAAATATTCATTATCGGCGAATATAAAACACGTTTAAATGAAGCGTTTCTAGTTCTGAAGTACGGACTACAGAATTACGTAGCTTTTCTAAAACAGTTTTGTAGCTAATATGACCATAGGCAAATCTATATGAATCATCTGGTGTGGCTCACTCACACGACTTTCTCTCAGCTAAGCCCCCGAGCTTCTCTAAACGATGCGACTTAGGGCAAATATGTGTTAATGTAAAATCGATCACAAATTCGATAGGGGAATTCAAAAATTCATTAATATGCTATGTTTCATTCCAGTGCAACAAACTGAAGACAAAAAGGGCAAGGCCAAGACAGGGGTACACAAATTTCATATAGTTAACAATTATAGCGGAACCGTCAAATATAAATGAACATGAGTCTGAATCTGAATGATCGATTTTATATTAACATAGATTTGCCCAAAGCCGCACCGTTTAGAGAAGGTTAGGGAGTTAGCTGAGAGAAAGTCGTGTGAGTGAGCCACACCAGCTGATTTAATTTAATGCGACACATCTGAATTGTTTGTGTGATTTAAAATGCAGTGCTAACCATAAAAGGTGTCTGTGATAAATAAATAACCACTAACGGTTACACCTAGTGGAACCACCAACTAGAGTACAGTTGGTATTTGTACACTTGGTCCCGGTGTACATTGGTACGCTTGGATAGATAGTTGGCGCTGACGTTAACGAAGCTCGTATGGCGCGAATTTTGAACAGACGTTTACGCCAGATTTTTCAAAATTTTTCATAAGATAACAAATAATAGAAAAGAAATATGTTGCATAATACATTTATTACGGTTAATAGCAGCACAGCAGTTATGTTAATAATTAAAGAGATATGAACAGTTACATAAAATTGTGATAATAATAATCGAAGCCAGTATAACCATAGGATTGTGTATTACAGATCGGTGGTATAAACAATAACAGTGAGACTGCTGAAGTATAAAATGCATGGTATAGTTCAGCTTTATAATTACATAAAATAGTGGTAAGTAAGGAGCTAAGAATGCAAGCAATGTAGAATAATGATATAAATGTTCGATCATTTATCATGTTTACATGGAGTAGTAAGTGCAACCAACAGACCGGTGGTGTGACAACATTTAAAATGCATTAAAGTTACAATCTAGTTATGTTAATTTTTATGACCCAAGTATGTAAACTGATATACAAAATAAAATATTAAACGGAAAATTAGAGCAGTAAAAAACATAAAAAAAACAAAAGATAATAAAGCAAAATAAACATAAACCGCCTCTGTATGTATGCGAAAGCAGTTGTCTCATGTGATTGCATATTCTAGAACAGTAATGGCGAACCTTTTTGAGAAGTGGGTAAAATTTTGTTCATTATTTTTTTTACTGCCAACTCGTGGGTCACTAAGTCAGTGGCGCCACTTGGAAAGGGGGAGGGGAGGATGGTTAAAAACTACTTTTTTGGTTCTCTACTTTAAAAATCCTCTAAAAAGTTTAGGTTTCCTTTTACTTTTGCAAGTGAAGAGCAAAAAATAAAGGTCGACGTCAAAAAATTAATATCAATGCGGTGATAACATGAATTACCGCATCAGGTGACACCAGGTGAAAAATAAAGAAAATCACATATATTATGAAATATTATTTATTAATAGATATAGTTACGGGTATGTGTACGTATAATAAAGTTGAAATATATTTAATGGAAATCTGTTGCTATTTATTTTCAGATAGTTTCTTAATGTTAGGTTCATATTCCGTATTCATTAGTTTAACCGTTAACCCCTTTCACTGTCAATTCATTTGCAAGTTTTTTTTCTATTGATAGATTTTACAAAATTCATTGAAGAAAACATTTTTTCACACGAATGTGGACCTAAGCATCGTTAAAAGAGCATTAGCAAGTTTCTTCATTGATAAAATTATTTGGTAAAGAATTCCATGCGAAATATAATATTTTAAATTTTTAGTGTGGGATCATTATTATCCGCACTACTTTCAGACATTTTTTCTTCTACTTCGGAAATCAAGTTTTCAAATTTATTTTTCCACACTATGCTGCTTTGAAATTCAACTAATTCCATTTCTAAATCATGGATACCTGCCACATAAATTCGATTAACTCAATTGTTAACTTAATTGTTTCGAATTCCGTTTTGTATGGATATAAAATAAAGTAAAATGTATTTTCCAAACTTTTAAATTGGTTAAATCTCTTCTCAAAAGCTTGCTTTACTTCCTGTATAACCATTAAATATTTTTTAATTTCATTTTCTTCAATGTCAAGCGTATTTTCAAAAATTGTGTTTGGAAAATGTTTTTGTAATTGAGGAAAATATTTCATGATTTTCATTTCCCAATCCTTAGTAAAGATGTCAAGTTTGGTCATAAATATTTTAATATTTTCAAACATTATTAAAACAATTTGTCCATTTCCTTGAAGTTTTTTGTTCAGTTCATTAAAATGCTAAGTGATGTCGCATAAGAACATTAAATCATTTAACCAATCTATATTTGAAAATTCGTCAGAAATATTGTTTTTTTCATTCAAAGAGAGCTTAATTTCTTCTAATAAAATGACAAACCGATTAAGGACTTGACCGCAACTGAGCCAGCGATCATTGTTGCACTCAATTGTGCAAATTGTCGTTTATTAAGACCTCTTGCGTTTATAAAGTTGATGACTTTTATTACAACTGGCATTTCATTGGAAAATGTTCTTAAACCTTGCTTCGCGCATAGAAGTTGCTGGTGTATTATACAATGAAATTCAATCATAGAATATGTAACATTTTGCTTAAGATACTGAATACAACCAATCTTTTCCCCCACTATATTGGGTGCACCGTCTGTTGTTACAGAAACAATTTCCTGTAGGCCAATATCAATTTCTTTAAATTCAATATAAAATTGTTTAAAAATATCAACACCGATACACTTCCCTTTCAACGTTATTAGTTTCATTAGCTCATCTTTCATTATATTACCTGATTTATATCGAGCAAAAACAGCTAATTGTGCCTAACCATTTTACATTATCATTACTCTCATCTAAAGCAATTGAATGCATTTCTGAATAATTTAAGTCGTTATGTATTTGTGAAAAAATATTATACATCACTGTCATGAGTCATACATAGATGCAGTGATACGATAGAAAATCAGCTAGCCAATGTCCACTTGGAAATCTTTTTTTATAAATTCAACATTAGATATGCTTATACTTTATTTTTTAAATATTTTTGATTGTCTGTTCTCTCTTTTGTGATATAAAAATAGGTTTCTAAAAATCAACGCGTGGGTCATTTAAAGAGCCTGCGTGGGTCGGTATCTGACCCGTAGGTCATAGGTTCGCCACCACTGTTCTAGAACAATATAATTGATCGGTGAATAAAATACAGTGCAGGATACAATAGTGAACAGTCCTGAATATTACAGTATAAAACTGATAATTGCTACTGGAATGTGCGGTAGATGATTCTGCTTCTATCTATGATGTTATTTATGGAATATACGCAAGAAACCCACCAAAATTTACGTAAATACAAAATGTCTCTTATCAAAATTGCGTTTTGAAATTCCGTTATTCGATATAATTCGTATATCTGTGTAGTGTGTGGCAGACGATTCCACTTCTATTTATTTTGCTCTTTATGTGCTATACGCAAGATGAAACGTACCGAAATTTTCGTAAATTCAAAAGTCATTTACCAAAAAATGTCCAATAATTTCTCAACGGTGTTTTGCGTCTTTGCCCATATGTATATTTAATAAAATGGGCCGTAATTAGAACGGTCTAATTCGTTCATTTTGGACCGAATGCATTACTTTCTCTTTAGAGGAAAAGCAAAAATTGAAAATATGTTTGATGATATAATGAATATGTAATTGATAATATAATTGCTTTGAATTCGCCAAGATATATCAAAATCTCAACACCAAAATTTTCGACCGAGTGCTTTACTTTCTCTCTATGAGAGATCAACAAATGATGCGAGATCTGATATGTTCACAAGTTACTACAATATCAGAATTGTAATAATTCCTAGGTTACATATGGGTTGGTTTATACTTTTCGAATAGTGCCGTCATAGAAACCAACTTAGAAAAATATTCTCCACCTTATCAAATGCTCAAGACAGGAGAGGTTTTACTGTTGGTGTAATTATGTGTAATTGTACACTGTATCATAGTAGACAAATACATAGAATAGTTGTTACTATATTATATATTATACCAAATTGCTTATTAGAATAATAAATGTTTCACATATAGTAAAAACAGAGAAATAACGTTTAAACTTCGCTTATTTGCTTTATTTTTTGTTAATACACTAAGGGACCAGTTTCGGCCCTTGTATCTTCTTCAACCATAATCTATAAGATAGTGTAAATAATTAAAATTTAATATAAAAAAATTCTTTTTTAAACAATAATAAATTTAACTTACAGTATAATAAACAAATTTGATCTTAACCAGTTCAAAAATCTCACAAACATAAAGCTTAGCAAAGAAGTAATCTAAGTACCCAATGTAAGCAATAAATATGTCCTCCTTTCAAACTTTCGATGCCATACATTAGTTACTTAAAAAAACAGATTTTTTAAATAACAATGCTTATAATAATGTCATCTTATGTTGTGTAACATCGCACAAAAAAAATGATACCTGTAAAGATACGATTACCTCTATAAATTAATATTTCTTTAATAAACCAATTCCTATGACCACTTCTATCCCGAACTTATATTTTTAATGTCTAAATTGCATAAGAAAGAAATTCCAATTCGCCCTGCAACAACCTACTATGCTTACCCTCTTTATCCTGTGACAGAAATTTTAATCCACATATTCCAGCCCATTAATTACATGTCTAAGTACTCAATGAAAAATACAAACCGTTTTATAACCCATATTGAAAAATATCCTTAAAACATTCTATCATGCTTTACTTCGGTGTAGTTAACCTGTATTCTAACGTACCTATTGACATAACCCTTGGCTTCGTAGCTAATATATTTAAAGGCCATTTTAATAACCCCATTATTGTAGGCCATCTGAATATGCTGCTTCGATATATCCCTACTAATACTTATGTAAATTTTAATAACGATTTCTACGATAATAAGGAAGGTCTTCTCTTGTGTATGTCGCTGTGCGGCATACTTGCCGCCATTTACCTGGATCATGTAGAGAAAAATTTTGTTATGAACAATTTTAACACATTCAAGAAAAATATCAAATGGCTGCGATACTATATTTCTGCATCTGGAGCAGTAATGAATTAAATCTCAACTATTTTCTGGATTATCTTAAAGGCCTTACCATAACTAATAATAAAAACAGAAATCTTCTGTTCCCTTCCTCCAGAAATCCGCAGTTTTTCAGTCTTTCACTTACTGAGCTTTTAAATATCCTCTATTATCAAACGCGTTAGTTTACATTTTTATTCTTGCAAAAAAAACAACGGTTTCAAATGGGACATAATATGCAAAATTATATGGAGACATATAATTAAAAACTACCCGCTGAATAGTACTAACATTAATCATATTACCGTAACTGACCATTCTAAGTTTAACAAAATAACCATCTGCAAACCCTTATCCTTTAGTGGCACTATTCTAAAAGCTAAAAAAATTTTAACAAGTACAACAATCTCAGCTTATAAAACAAATAATAAGCTTTTTTAACATACTTTCCAATTATAAAATTGAAATTATCGTATGCATAGGTCAAACCGAACGTAAACTTAGTAAACGTATCCAAGAACATATTCCTAAGACTAGTTCAACACTACATAAATATATCATGCGAACTCGGCACATGATCGGTTAGAAAAATATAAAAGTTTTACAGGAAGTTAAGAAAGGTCGAAAACCCAAACTTTTTTGAATTTTCATATATAGACTGTAAGTTAAATTTATTATTATTTAAAAAGGAAAAAAATAATCTTCAATTTTAATTATTCACACCATATTTTGTATATTAAGGCTGAGATGGTCCAAGGACCGAAACTAGTCCCTTAGTATAATAACAAAAAATGAAGCATATGAACGAAGTTTAAAAGTTATTTGATTTTAATTACTTAGACGTCAGTTCACTCCCTAAGAGCTCACCGAAAAATTGCAAGTTTTCCCTTAACACGTTAAACCCCACGTCAGTTTACGGTAACCGACACTGACCGGGAAGGTAAACAAACCAAGCTCGGTGCTTAACGTGTTAATATTTAAACTTTTCTTAAAAAATATTTATTCACACTTTAAGCGCCGAGACAGTGCAGAGAAGAGTACAGAGGTTCTCCGTCAACTTAGAATTTTATAAACTACTAGTATTTCTCCTCCTTTCGACTTGTTATCAAAGTTGAGTAAAAGGAAAAATTATACTTCATTTTTTTCAGTGTTAATTTGTGCTTGTCCTTAACAAATAAAAGTAAAAAATTCCTGCATATAGCCGAGGGATAACATAAAGCCATAAACCAACAATCACCGTTAGGATCGTTGCCGGGTTATAAATACCATTTATCTTTTGGCAAGTGTACATAGAGAGTACAGATTTAGAATAGCGTATTACATTTTTATGAAAATAATTCTAATAAGTTTTCAAAATATCCTGCCTTCATTTTGGCACCTCCATCTCTAAACACAAACCTTTGGTGAATATATATTTTACTAAGTCAACAAATTAGTCTTGGGGGCCGCCCAATTCTTAAATAGTGTATTTGGTATGTTTCAGAATATGACAATCACCATCGTAGAGGTCCCTCATTTTTTCTTTGTCTTAAATATGTAAGTATTATATATTCACTTTGCGAAAACTGTATTATTAATATTAACTAAGGAAAGAAAAGATCAAGTGCCCTAATTTGAAGGGTGGCAAGCCTGAACGTAAATAATAAACGAGGCTTTTAAGATGACAGCGTTTATTTATTGAGTGTTCGTTTCGGAACGACCGATGTGGCGGGCAGAAGGGCAAGTTGGGGGGTGGCGGGGGTGGAATGGGGCCCCACCTTTCTGAAAGGTTAATCCGTCGTGTACCCCAGCCGAATCTTCTTGTAAGCGGGGGAGGCACGGAATAATTAACATGTAGACGTCTATCTGCAGTATTTGTGTAAGTAATAATACAAAAGGTAGTAATACCCAGTTGTTTAGTAACGAGAAAACATTCGAAAATTTGCGCACACCAACAAATATTTCACTGGAGCAGAAATGTACTATATGTAAAACAACTATTGCCAATAAGGCATTTATATTCTCCGTAACTACTTGATAGCGAATTGATAAGTTGGAAACAAAGTTTTAGAGAAAAATAATTTATGGAAAACTATGCGGAACTAGGCGGAAGTATATTTTTCGAATCGGCGTCATTCACGGAAGTGAGCAGAGTTTGTCTTTCGATATTCATAATTTACTGTGAGAGAAAAAGACGTTGTGTCCGCTTACAGCTTTTCTGTAAATTCAACTGAAAAACAAAGTAAAGCAGTAAACGAGCTGAATTTACATAACTGCCTCTGTATTGGCAGCTAACAACGATTTCCGCGACATCTAGTGCCATTCCGGCGTATCTGGCGCGGTGTGAATCTCCGGCCTACCCTCTGGCGCATTTGTTAGAAATAACTCAACGCCTTCAGTCCCTTTCAGGGTACCGTCGGATCCTGCGGTTGACACGTAATCTGCATAATGGTTCGTGAATATTATGAAGGACTCTACATCCGCGCTCATCGTCCGTCGTCCGTTACGCCATTGACGATTGGAGATATTATTTTTTCTCGACGGTGTAGCGCGAAACGGAAATTGACAAACATCGTTTTTGGCATTAAAAAAAACTGCAATTCCGTCACTTACAGTATATCAGCAGGGAAGTGCTGGCTGACACCGGCTGACTAATGTTGTTATTAGCGGCCTGACACGTGAATGACGCCTGTTGGTCGGAGCGCTGTAGATTCCTGATGACTAGTTGATTAGAGCGGACGTTCGGAAAGCTGCTTCTCGTATCCATAGAGTCTATCAAGCTTTGACCTTTCCACCATTTGATCACGGGCTCCGGTTTCCCTATAAAATAAATACATATTATAAGTTAGTACATTCGTAATTACAAATATGGAATGTAAGAAATGATTATCCTTTCAAAAAAAGAGGAAATACCTTTTTTAACATTTAAAAACATTTGGAAGTTGATTACTTTAATCATATGAAGATGCAAATACTGCGATTTGTTTAAGAAAAGCGATTGTCGTCGAATATTCTTTATGGTTTATTACTTACTTGATGACCCAATAATTTAAGATGAATATATAATATCTCAATAATCATAATATTCCCATAATTCCCACGATATTAACTATTATTTATTACAAATTAAGATAATAAAAATTCGCAAAGAATTTATATTTTATTATCTTTATTATAGCAATTTATATTTGTAAATTTATATTGCTATAAATTGCTTTGTTTATTACACGCTCTATCACATGACCCACGAGTCATATTGGAAAATAAAATTTATTAGTACACTTATTAAATATTATATATCCCTTATATCACTTTACATGACTCAAACAAATAACCTAAGAATTTTGGTAGGTTAGATATCATTACGGTAAGTGTGGTGAATGACTCGAAATAATGTGTAACATGTATGTTGAAAGTCGCATTTTCAAAATAGTTTAAAAAATTAAACTAAATTTTGTTTTAAAAGTGGGCACTTTTGGTTTAAGTTATAAAAACGTCATTGTTTTAAAATGGCAATATAATTTTTTTTATACATTAGATAGAGTTTTGTTGCAAACATAAATTGTTTAAATCAAAGAAAAATGAAATCAATTTAAATTTAAAAATGTGTTCTACCGTTTTTTCACAGCCCCACAAAAAAATAGGCCATGGGTGCAGCGATTAGTAAAAACTAACTCCCAAACCAAATCCTTGGATCGATTAGATAAGTTCAAAATACTCTTCACATGAAGCCTACACATGAACCATTTGTGGATGCAAGGGTTGACCTTCTATAGTTTAGTGGGGATTAGCGTTCGCTCAGTAATAACAGTTATGTCTGTACTGTTGCGTTTAAACAAGATAACTCCTGAACTAGTTGTACATATTAAGGGTTGTATAAAAATAAATTTTGGACGGTATTCAAGAAATAAGGAAACGTAGACTTGTGAGAGTAAAAAATATCATTCATTTAATAAGTATTAGAAAATAACATAGGAAAAAGTTGTTTCTTACATCAATAGCAGTGTACATTTGAAATTTAAATGCTGTATCCCAAAATCCTTTATTTTTTCACAAATAATGTGTTAAACAAGGGCCAAAGTGTATAATCATCGAAGTTGGCCATGGGAATCGTATAAAACATTTCACCAATTAGAATTAATATGTGCCAAAACTGAAATTATAAAACGAGCTTCACGGTAATAGTAAGACGGTAATAGTAGAAAAATTTATTAGTTTAGCACGTTTAGTTCGCTAACACCCTATATTGCGACACGTTCGATAACACCCTATATATTAAAATTAATTGATGAAAGCGGAATAAAATTTCTAGAAGAGATTGGTTTTGAATTTATATTCTTAATTTTGTTGACTTTGGTAACCAATAGCGTTGTTAACCAATTACTAAATTTGAGACACAAATTAATATTCTTGTTCGTATATTAAATGTAATAATATAATAATAATATTCAATATATATAGTGAAACGGATACTGTATACGGAAAAGTTGATTGTACAATTGAAAAACGGTGGTTATGCTAACTATTTTGCATTCTTTCAATATTGTGACAGATGACAACTCTCTCTAAATTACAAAAAAATATTTGGAAGACGACTTTGCGATAGATCTACGGATGAGTAGTTAATGAGTCGAGAGTAATTTTTCAACTTTAAAATTACAATTTTCCACCTGCCATTTTGAGAGCGACCAACCCCAAAATTTGTGTTGCTTGTTCAACAATTCTCTTTCTCTTTCTTATAATGGTTCAACGATCTTTCTTATTCCATTTGTGTTGCACAAATGTTCGTCTACCACTGGAGAGCAAGTTTCATCTTAAACTCTACGAATTTGAGGGAATTAACAGAGAAAAAATATAAAAATGTATAAACAGATAATTTTGGGATGTAATGTTTCATCAGGCTTAGAAATATCGTTTCGGAAGTCGAATAAGTGATAAAAAAAGAATAAATAATGAACAAGACATGAGAACAAGTTTTGTACATTTTTATTTCAAATTTAAATTTGCAAACATATAATCACAAGGAAAGCATTATAACTAAAATTAAATTAAAACGTTTATAACTAAAATTAACATAAAAAGATATAGATCTAATGACTAATATGTGCCTGCTTGAAAGTATACAGCCTGTCCAGATTTGGTTTGATATTCGAGATAGATATTCTGGGCTCCTTTTCCATTTCACATTTATTTCTATTATTACACTTTAAAGTTGCCACAGCGGAAAACCCAATTTCGCAAAGGTAAGAAGTAGGAACGCTTCAACAATAACCAAAACGCTTTTGCTTTAATAAGATAATATTTAGCAAATCAAATGAGAATCGTTACTGCTGTCTGTTGTTTCATCAAGATGTATAGCAAATAATGTGTTAACTAACTCAGATTCAAGCTGAATATCTACAGATGTATGGTTAGTTCTTCGGCAAATTGTATCGTTTGAGAGAGCAATGTTATTAAGTTATTTATCTGGCAGCTGGTAAAATAAGTTTGTCAGCAATAGTATATGGCTTCGTGCGTTTGGCTATTTTATAAGCCAATTTATATGATGTTAATAAAACTTTGTCATTTACTGTGAGAGCTTTGTAGAAATTTGACTTCTGTTTCCCTAAAGAACTAAGTTTCTCTGCAAAAATTCGCAGATACATATTCTTTGTGCACAGTTTCTGCATCAATGCATGTAAACCCAAAGTGTGAGTATGCTTGCTCATATTTTCGTGTTTTTGACTTGATAACAGGATTAGCACTAGTACTGGGCGTTTCTGTTAAAGTACAAGCTTTTTCGTCCTTAAGCTTACATTCTCCTCCAGTTAAAAATCTACCCATACTTACTAAATGTGAACGGAAATATAATTTTTTTTCAATATTTGAATTCCAACACTCACAAACCCGCGTATGTAACAATGTCACAACGCCACACCAAATAACTGGCGCGCTGTGGCTGCTTTTATAGTCGCGTATTTTCAATCCAGAAAATTCGATACGTATCGGTATCTGCCGCGAACATTCGAACAGTAGATCAGGTGATAATGCGGCGCGACTTTCCCACATCAGCAGAGTAGCCAATATTACCAAATTTCGTCTCGATCCTGAAAGGTGCATTATTTGCATTTCTTCACAATAAAGAAATATCAAGAAATAAATATCACAAAAAAGAAATAAAAAATCATCCACCGCGAGATCGAAGTATATGTGAAAAAGAAAAATAAAGAAGTCCAGCAGCTCAACTGGTGCTGGAGAGTCAAGATTAGAATACTAAGCCCAAGTTAAGAAATAATTCTTCATAAGTCGTGCTTTTAAATTTAAGAGTGTTTATAAATCTATTTACATTAACAAAATCGATTATTCTTCCCTTTTATATTTTTTTTATATCCAGGAATTTTTACAATATTATTACATTACATTTCTAATATAAATTTGCGGAAATTGTTTTATAGTGTATCATGGTTCACGTGTTACTAATTAAAAAATAATAACATCCTTACTCTCTGAGCCAGTAGTGTTTAAACGTGGCAACGATTGTAACGAAATCAGAAACAGTTCAAAATAAATGGGATGAATTATTGATATCTTTGTCTTTTTAAGAAACGGTTATCCAAGTGCAAACGTTTAGTAATGAATACATTACTATATATTATTAAATATCATGAAATATTATTAATATTTCCATAATAATTGAACCTAGAATTTTCAACTTAAAAAAATCATGTGTAGAGCCCTTCATTAAAAAATATTTGTAATATAAAACACAGCTAAAAGATTATTCACTTCTGCGATCTGAGAATTGGGTTTCATTAGTAATAGATAAATGGTACATGTACTGTTTCTTTTATTGGTGTATTTCCCGTAGAATGTAATGTTTTTAGTGACTTCTTTTTTAGAGCATATACCTTTTTTCTAGCTTAAATTGCTAAATTAGTCTTTCCTTGTTAATTAAATGATTTTTTTTAAATTTATTGAGGTATTAAAATTTTTCGTTAATTGTACGTAACACCTTTGCTTGTTCAGTTAAATTTATTTTGTTGTAAATATACTTTTTGTTTTACTTTCTAATGAACATTATTCTTAAATAGTTCGATCAACAATCTTTATGTGCATGTCATGAATAAATGAACAAAGTTCTGATAATGTGTAGATTGATAGTTAACTTGCTATGTAGCAGATTATGACACTCTATGATACTCTAAAATATTGTCGTTGATTTTTGTTTGTCTATGACACCCCCAAAAACCACTTAATGATTTTTTAATTGTATATAATATAGACACCTTTTGGTTCGCATGGGATTTTTTTAATTTCTAATCAACCATATCAAGCACATCATGATAAGCAAAAAATTCGTGTTATAAAATACAACGTATAAAGAAAATACCGTGCTAAATTTCATCAAAATCGGTTCTAACATCCGCGAAAAATGAATTTTTAATAGGGTAGTTAACCCCAACCACCCCTAAATGTCGTAAATGCCTTATTTTACCATAAACATCTTATTGTGTGACTAATTTACTTCAAAGTATTTTCTCAGTGCCTAACAGTTTTATCATTTTATTCTCACGGAAAGAGGGTACTTAATATTTCCCATAACTTCGCCGGGGGTGGTGTGCGGAGAATAGGAAAAAACACATAACTAATATTTTTAAACGTAGTGTATACTTAACGCCGCCAAAATCGATGCAGTCGTTTTTAAATTATTCCAAAAAACTAGGGGTAGTTTACCCCTTTTAACCTACAGTATATGTGTTATATATCAAAAGAAAGGACTTCAAAAATGAATATCATTACATTTACCACATTTCGATAACAGTTTTCGTTTTCAAAATGCAAGGGAATAAATTAAATTTACCTCAATTTGCAACCCTTATTACTCGCCCAGGGGCTTTTAGGGCACGTATAAAAACATACGTAAACCTTATTTGTATCCATTCTATCGCTGAATCAAATTGCATCGAAATCGGTTTGTGACACTTCCATTGCAAGTAGGCTAAAGATGAAAACTGTCTATCAAATACCCAGATCCCATCTCCATTGCAGAAAGCGTTGTTTTCAAAACATTTAAAAGAATTCACGAATCTGGATCAGTTAAAAATGTTAATAAAGCGGAACGGCCAAAAACATCTACAAACAATGATTCTGTCCTTAATGTATTGATATATTTAGAAGAAAATCCTCACACCTCCACAAAACAATTGGCTGTAGATCACAATATTAGTCTACTATAGTAGTTAGGAATCAGTTCACAGTATTTTAAGAAAAGAGAAATATCGGCGGTACAAAGCTTAAATATTTGCAAGAACTTGTAAATGACGATCCCGACAAAAGAATTGAATTATGCAAAATTTTAATGGAAATGTCTAATGCACGCCCCGACATTCGACGGAATATTTTATTGTGTAATTAAAGCATTTTCACTTTGAATAGAATACCCGACCTCCAAATCCATCGTTATTGCTTAACGGAAAAGACTAAATGGGTAAGAAGTGCATACACAGTATCGAACAAAGGTTTGAGCTGGGACAGTTGGAATTGATATTATAGGACCGTTTTATATCGAGAGAAGTCTCAATTCCGTTAGATAGTCAGATTTGTTGAGAAGTCGAACTGTTCCTGTCCTGAAGCTGTTATATCTAAACGACAATGATCCTGAAGCTGTAGACAATAGTATTTGGTTTCAAAAGGACGGCACACCCCCGCACTATGGCATTGAAGTACGTCGTTATCTTAACGAAACGTTTCCACAGAAATGAATCGGTCGTCATGGACATATTGAATGGACGCCAAGATCGCCGAACATCAGTCCACTGACTTTTTTCTGTGCGGTTGCCTAAAGTCCAAAATGTATAAGAATGCACATGCAGATGTTGAAAATTTAAAGAAAAATCAATGAAAAAATTAGAGTAATATTAAGGCGTTTTATGAGACACTGTTATTGTGGAGCTGCCAATGGCCAACATTTTGATCACGAGAACTTTTCCAAAACTCAGTACTGAAAAGAGAAGAGTTGGTATTTTTGATGGCCCTCAGATTAGAAAATTAATAAATGATCCGAATTTCCCTAATTGCATGGCAGATATTGCAAAATATGGGTGGAATGAGTTTGTTTGGGTAGTGAAACACTTCTTAGGAAATAAAAAGTCTGCCAGCTGCTCTCAACATATTTAGCAACTAATGATGCATTTCCAGCGACTTGCATGCAACATGAGCATTAAGCTACATTTCCTCTTCAACCATTTAGACCATTTTCCTGAAAATCTTGGTTTATTAATTGAGGAGCTAGGAGAACGCTTCTATCGAAGACATTCGCACTATAGAAGAGCAATGCCAGGGTTACTGGAATGCAAATATGATGTCTGACTACTGTTGGAGCATTCAAAGTACTGCTCCTGAGTCGGCTCATGCGAGAAAATCTTATAAAAGAAAATTTTATTCAAATTAGCCTAGTGTAATAAAAGGT